>JAGKQA010000027.1:221768-315290 GCA_022609195.1 Plenodomus libanotidis
CCGCCCCCCCCCCCCCCCCCGCGGCCGCCCGCCCACAGAACCCAACTTCTCCTCTCTTTTGGGGGGGGGGGGGGTTTGTAGGTGACTGGAAGGGGAGCAGAGTTGCTCTTTTTATTGTTCATTTTTTATATCTGCGCCAGCACCTTGATCAAGTCGCTCGTCACGCCCATCGCAGTGACATCGCCGCCCGCGCCTGCACCCTGGATGATCAGCGGGTTGCTTCCATACCGCTTGGTGTAAAAGCTGATGATGTTGTCCGACCCCTTAAGCGCCGCAATGGGATGCGCCCGATCAAACGTCTCCAGCCCGACCTTCACTTTACCCGCCGCGACATCAATGCTGCCCACAAACCGCACCACTTTACCCTCCTTCTCCGCCGCACTCTTGACCTCGTCCATACGCGCATCGAACTCAGGCAACTTCTCCAAAAACTCGTCCCCGCTGCCCACGCTTTCCAGCTCCGCAGGGATCAAGCTCTGCACAGGGAAGCTCGTCGGGCTCTCCACAGGTAAGCCCGCCAGCCGCGCCAGAATCGTCAGCTTGCGCGCCACATCCAGCCCGTTCAGATCGTCCCTTGGATCCGGCTCCGTGTAGCCCAGCGCCTTGGCCTTGGCGACCTCGGCACTCCACTTCCCGCCCTCGCCCTCGAGCGGCGCGAACGAGTTGAACAAGAACGACATGGTCCCGCTGAACACGCCCTCGATGCGCGTGACCTCGTCGCCGGTGGCCACCAGGTCGTTGAGCGTCGAGATCACGGGCAGGCCCGCGCCGCACGAGGACTCGTGGTAGACCTTGGCGCCGCTGTTTGCCGCCGCCGTGAAGATGGATTGCCAGAGGGCGTAAGAGCCCGAGAAAGCCTTCTTGTTGGGCGTCACGATGGAAACGCCCGCAGCGAGGAAGATCGGGTAGGCGTCGGCCACGGCCTGTGCAGAGGTGTTGTCGACGAGGACGGATTTGGCGCCGGCGGGGACGGCGGCGAGGTACTCGGCGAGTTTGGGGAGGGGCAGCGGCGCGGGGGCGCTGGACGAGCTGGACGAGCTGGAGAGGTCGGTGATGGCACTGGTGAGGGAGAGCGGGGTGTAGTCGGCGTGGTGGAGGGCGTGCTTGGAGGTCGAGAGGTAGCAGAGGACGAGCTTGGGGCTGGGCCGCCGAGTGGCTAGGGCGGCGAGTTGGGTAAGGAAGGCTTTGCCGACGCCGCCGGCGCCGATGATGCCGATGTAGACTGTTTTGGTGGAGGACATTGTTGGGGCGGGTGCAATTGGGCGGGATGTGAGTTTGGAAAAAGACGTGGGTGGTGTGAGAGCGAGAGGAAACGGTGCGCTGTAGTCATGGAGGGGTCGAGGATTCCGAGCTCCCCAAGTTTCTCGTCCAATTCCAGGCCGATCGCGGGGCAGGTTTCAGGGGCAGGGGGCCTCTACTCTATCGTAAGCTGGGGTCTCGGCGGGGGGGCCTGTACATGTGTGTGCAAGTGCCACCTTGAGATGAACCAGCGGCAACGACGCTTTGTTTTCTTCATTGATCATTGTTCATGGAATTCGATAGCGATTTGGTAAACTAGCTTGTCAATTCAGCTTTCGCTGCACAAGACTGACGATAGTAAAAATGAAAAATGACCTGGTCCAACCTGTGCTGGCGTGAGGTAGACAGTTTTAGTCGACCGGAAGCCGCCGACACGCCCGGGTGTGGTTGGGGTGGTTTTGTAAGCCAAGTGCTTAGTATTATCTCGGCGCTCGCAGAGCTGGAGCTGGACAATTGCACCTGCACCTTCCACAGCTACCTAAAGACCGCACAGCTGTTCGAGTCAACATGGCTGACTGTCTACCCTTCCCCGTGGTCTGTATCCAGTGCGGCCGAGGCGTGGGCTGGTGTGGCGTCAAGGTCGTCGGTCAGTCGACCCGTGCGGCCCAGTTCCTTCGGAGTCTTCAGCAGGATTGCTGCTCCCCTCCGGATGCAATGGATTGCACGAACAAAAGCGCTGATGCTCTCGCCCACAGGCCCTACTATCGGCTTCTTCTTCCTCATCCTGTCAGCCTTCATCTGCTGGCCTATCGCGCTCCTCTTCTGCTGTTTCACTGAGCAGGGCAAGAAGTAAGACGCCCGTTCATCTTCTGCCATTGCGCTCCGTTGAAATGCTAGGACTAATGTGGCTGTGTGCGCTCTTTAGGTGGTTCTGGAAACCTTGCGACGTATCAGCGAAGGTTTCTGATGTTTTCCCGTTCTGAGTCTGGTTTCTTGAGAGTATAGCCGAACTCCACCGGCTCTTCCATCTTTTATTGTTTCCGCGTTGGCTGTAGTGGAATATGGCTCGGGCTTTGGCAGGGAGTTCTGGGGTGCTCGCACAGGTACAGGCACAGGAAGAAACATTGAAGTTTAGGCACACTATTCAGGCCGACGAGCTAGGCTAGGACAGGGCTCGAGAAGCACCCCTGCCTATCACGGAGGAGGGTCGTAGCATATCGTTGCGGTTGACTAAATAGTAACAGTAGTTGAAATCCACATTCCGCCATCGCACATCCTTGAAACCGGGACTGCAAACTGCAGATTCCAGTCTAGAAAGACAAACAACCAAGTCTCCTTCCCCTCCCACCACCAGTCCGTCCAAACATGTCTTCCACCCCAGACATCCTCATAACGGCAGGGCCCTACCAATTCCTCGCCAGCTTCGAGTCCGCCGCCGCCCCCAAAACCGTCGCCCAGTTCCGCACCGTGCTACCCTACCGGCAAAAGGTCATCCACACGCGCTGGAGCGGCGAGGGCATGTGGATCCCCCTCGGCGACTACGACTTTGGCGGCAAGCTGTCCTACGAGAATCACACGTCCCACCCGGCACCCGGCCACATCCTGCTGTATCCCGCGGGCGGCATCTCCGAGACGGAGATCCTGTTTGCGTATGGCGGCGTGTGCTTTGCCTGTAAGATGGGCCAGCTGGCAGCCAACCACTTTTTGACCATCACGGAGGGGCTGGAGAATGTGAGGAGGCTGGGGGAGTTGGTGTTGTGGGAGGGCGCGAAGGAGATTTTGTTCGAGGTGGCTACTGAGGACATGTGAGTACTCCAAGGGTTTGCAAGGTTGACTGACAGGCTGTGGGGGTGACATGAGATGGGAAACGATGAAGTACTGACTGATTTGACAGGGTTCAAGAATTCCGTGACAGTGGGAGGGTCGCCTCGAAACTGTGATCGAGCTCAAATATGTTTCAGTGTGCTATGCCACCGGCCATTCCTGAAGTGGTGCCTCAGACTTCGAGCGCATAGTCAGTGTAAGAATCCCACTTTTCCAGCTGAAGGCCCCCAGCTACCTCTGTAAAGTCTGTCATGGTTAGAACCATGTTGTGTGAGAGCCTTCCTTTCGAACGAGGCATTGGACTCGCCCAAAGTAGGGTCAGGAAGTGTCACTGGAGTGATGTACTACCATCAGAATCGATATCCCATGGTCTGCCTGTAGACTTGAACAGGCGCAGACGAGACCTTGTCTCTGATCTCCGATTTGTTGTGACAATCGACCTTGGCAGCTGCTTCTACCCGCACGCTTTTTCTGCGATTTGTAGAAGCATGCGTCTTCGAGCAAATCACCGTCATCCAAGTCAGCTGCCTTCATCTTGCCGCCCCCTCGCGTCTTGTTTGCAAGTGAACCTATTTGCTTGGTCTATCGGGATGCACATTACGAGCACGACAATCCAGCGTTCCTGCGCCCCCAGTTCCCGTTCGCGGCTGCAATATCACATTGCAAATGGTCCCAAACACCCCGGCGGGCACCATCTCGGGCCCTTTCTGAACGATATGATCCATGGCGTGCTTTGGGGCTGGGTGCCACCTCGACAACTACCGTCCTAACGATCACTATGGATATGGCCATACCGAAGACGGTGAGGAGTTCCAAATCCGTTGGAGTGGTACCAATAGTGTCACGCATGTGAATCGACTTGTAAGTCCTCGCAGCGTTGCTTCTGCTTATCGGTGGGCTGTAAGATAAAAGGGCCAATAAATCCACACACACTTTTCAAACGTAGTTTTCGTCCAGACTATTCTTGTACTTTATCTACTACCCGAATGAAGACAACACACAGTAGGATTCCGGGAAAGTAGCTACCAACTAAACAAAACTTAAAATAAAAAATAAAAAATAAAAATAAAAAATAAAAACTCCGATTATCGTGGCTCTAGGAAATGGTGCGTTACATACTCTTGTGGATCTTGAAGTGTGTTGGACAAAATCGACCGAATGCGGAATCAGTAGAGTAATATTGATATAATTGTTGGAATATGCTGGGAGACTATTAGATTCTGGCGCGAAATGAGCCTTGTTGCATAGAGTTCACAGTCTAGTACTCACCTCAAAACGCACAAAATGAACTGCTTTGGCAGAACGCTAATTCCAACCTTGGAATCATCCCGCCACTAATTCCATAAATTTATAGATCACAAGTTAGTATGGTGACTCGTGACCCACTCAAAGCGCGGCATATGGACTCGATTCGACATGTTATTGCTGCTGTTGCGAATACCTCACTCCATTGCACTTTAATGTAAACATCACACACTATATCATCAACAGATGCACAGCGGCTCACTCTCACTTCACCAACAGGACTTTTCCAAGTTGTGCAAATTTGCAAAGTCAAGATCTATCCCATGCACTTGAAGAAAGGTACGACCGGGTTCCAAGGTTGTCAATCGGAGGCTTCGGATGCCGCCAGAGGGCCCCGGCTAGATTATTTCCTCATCAAAACAAACACCCCTTCCAATTCTGCCCGTGTGCCAAAGTGACTTTCATTGTCTTTCATAGGTACTTTAGCCCGATCGCGTAATCCCACAATCATCTTATGATGGCCGCCGAATCGTTCTCCGCTGGCCCCGCCGAGGGGAGCACTCATACGCACACCGTCATCTTTCTGCACGGGCGCGACAGTCTCGCCTCGGAATTCGCCAGCGAGCTTTTCGAGAGCGAAGCCTCGCACGACCTCCACATCTCAGTCACTCTCCAACCCGGCCAGCTACGCACTCTTCCCAACCTCTTCCCGACCGTGCGCTGGGTGTTCCCCGCAGCGCCCATCATCTCCTGCCAGCGGTTCGAGACGGAAATGGCACAGTGGTTCGACATGTGGTCCGTGGAGAACCCCAACGAGAGGAGCGAGCTACAAGAAGACGGCTTAAGAGCCAGTGTGTCTTTCCTCAACGAGGTTATTGCCCACGAAGAGGCGCACGGTGTGCCACGAAGCAAGATCTTCCTGGCAGGTATCAGCCAGGGTTTCGCCACTGCCCTTACAACTTTTCTCCTGGGTGACAAAGAGTTTGCCGGTTTACTCGGGCTTTGTAGCTGGCTACCTTTCGGCAGCGAGGACGACGATGTCGATGCTGCCTTTCAGAACTTCACAAAACGCTTACTTGGACCAGAAGGTTCAGAGTCGAGCGTCAACAGCAACGTGGCAATCACACGGGATCAGAGCCGGACCCCGGTTTTTCTCGCACATTCGGTGGACGATGAGGCTGTTCCTGTCTCAAATGGTAGGCGAATGCGGCGGGATTTGCAGGCCCTTTTGGGGACCAGTGCTGCTGTACATGTGGAGTGGCTTGAGTATGAGGATGGCGGACATTGGGTCAACGAGCCGCAGGGAGTTGATGATATGTTCAAATTTATCAACGCGCACATGTGAGAGGGTTATCAAGGGTACGGAGGTGGTTGCAAAAACTCTTGCCCAGTTGATCACTACTATGCTTAGAAAAAGTAAACGCATACTACAGTCAGCCTCTTTCTTCTGACCTCTTCAGTCGTTTGCTGAAGGTGGTGACACCACAGACTTAATCTAGTGCACAGCTGCTCCCATTTTCAGGCTCTGATTTTTCAAACACATTAACTTCAGACTTCTTTACACATAGTACCTATAGATCTTGACGCCGACTAGCTCCATGCGCACTAAGGCTATAGTGAATCCAGTCGGAAAGTAACCCATCTGATAGTTCGCTCTGCTCGTCTTTCCGAAGTTTCGCTTGTGAAGGAGAGAGGCTATTTGTTGCTTATAGTGAACGCGTGTATAGAGGTCAAGAGGAGATCACATTCAAGGTCGGGCTTGGGAGCTAGGGGGTTGGGCTTACTTGCGAGGGAGTTGCAAGTGAGCAAGACAAGGATGAGGGAAAGCGCCCTGGTGATGAAAGACATCGTGGTAAGAGAAGTACTTCCGAATAGGTGCATCAGAGAAGATAGTCATGGGGGATCTTAGGAGGCTGAATGATGTTGGTGGCACTTGTGGAAATTTGAAAGTACACATTCTCAGACAGATCCCACGGGCCACAAATCGAATCCGCGGCTAGTCCCGCCAGAGTCGAGTTCCACTTTATAGCCCTCAGCTCACGGTCTTCTAGTCCATATCAGAGCATGCCTTGCCTGTTCTTTGATGCAATGTCATGTCCCCTGGTTTTGCATATGTCCGAGCTGACCAGCAGGCCTTGGGCTGGTGAGCCTCGGAGCATTAGCAGAACGCCACATGTCACCACACCGCATTGAAGCATTGGATGCAAGTTATCACATTAATAGTCTGGAGCGAATCGAAGACCCCATGGCCCTCGACTGACTTTATCATTCAGCCAAGTTCGTGTCTAAGACTCACGCAGATTATCATACTTCACAAGCTCCGTGGAAAAGGCTTGGGCGTGTACAACGAAACACTTCGATCTGTCCCCCACTGTAATGGGTAAAACTTTTTTTCTACGCGACTACGTTAAGCAGTGGATTATTAGGAAGGCTATAAACACCTGAGCAGGACAGCGTGACTGACGAGTCGCTGTTTTCCTCGGGTCGACCAACTCAGCTCGTGGCGCAGCTGGCCTAAAAATATATTACGTTGGGCAAGTTCGAGATTCGCGTTGATATGTGCTGTTGGTCTCTATGATGGTACATTCACGTGCCATGAAACATGACAAGCCACTTGTGGTGTGTTTCTCTGGCACAAATATATGGTGTGCCAATGCTGGTAGCCTGACCAAATCTAAACACTGAAGCAATGAAGCAAATTAACGCTGACCATAGAGGCCAACTTTGCAACACCTAGATCATTCGCCAGTATCCACTGGCTTGTTCCAAATATATATTTAGGTGATCAGGTTACGGTTCTGACTCTTCTCGCGAAGCCAGCTCGAAGGCCGCGAGACCCCAACACGCGAGCGGCCATGGAGGCCATGAGGTTTAATCGAAGGTCTCCTCAAATTAGGCACGGTAATAGGTATGCAATGACCCAAAAGACGCATTTCAAAGCTCGGACACCCCAGAACATGGTCATTTGTCGACCGACGACCATTAGGTCCTGGCGTGATATGCGTCCTAGCAGGTCCCAACATATTTGTGTCGTCGTGGTCGGAGACTGCCTCTGAAGCACAGGCCAGGCCGGGCTGGAGGTTAGATAGGACTGGCCGATCAGAGCTGTAGTACAATCGATGATCTTTAAGAACAGAGAGCATCATTACATATAAGGCATCTTCCCATATTCTTCCTGCTGCTCGCTGTAATCACAACATTCGCATACCATTCCGATCAAGTTCAGGTGCTGGCACCATTATCTTATACTCAGTCGCGATCTTGGCTCATATTATTGCCCCAAATGTCTTCCAGTAACAACAGTAACAACAACAACAACAACAACAACAACAACAGTCGTATAGACTCGCGTAAGAATCTCAACCAAGGGTTCAATCCGGGGGCTTTCAATGAAGCAGAGAAAAAAGCCGCATATGCTCAACGAATGGCTGATCAAAAAAGATGGGGAGAGCTGAAAGTCCCTACCAATGAAAGTGTGCATAGGGCCTCCAAACGTTTCGAGGATTTTAATGAGAAAGCCAACGGGCGGGAGGAGTAGTATGCTGCTGTTCGCAGTGAGGCAAACCGAGAAACCAGAAAAGGTTGGTGCCCACACCACAGTCTGGTTCCTGACTGCAAACTTATCCACAAGTTTCATTCACTCTCGTGGAAGCCTCTCCGAAGCACAATTTGCCCAAGATCGTTAATGAGCTCGAGTACCAGTCAGAAACACATACAATCGTTGGCAAAGCGTGTTCAGGAAGGCCGCACACGCCGCAAGCGATTACAACCAGGTCATCTCAGGAGGTAACACCAACGTCGCTGGCTCCCTCCCATAACAAAGGGATATCCATGGCCGCTCTGTTGGACTTGTGTAAGTTCAATTTCCCACCCGTACCATCTCCAATCTTGTATAGCGAGAGTTTCTTATCTACCAAGGTATACTCAAGCGATGTCTGACTAACTCTGCGGCTCTATGGATCTGGAGGGAGATTGTCTCAGGAGCTGCGAAATGGAATTGCTTCTCATAGTATTCCCCAGCGGCTCACTAATGCTGACACGCCTGCTCGGCAGTATGGCTTTAATCGCATATCGAGAACCAATTTTTTGAGATGACCTTGGAACTTAGAGCAGATTGTTGACTCCTTGGAAAACATGCGGTAACAGAAGGAGTTACTATTAGGCTCTGAGAATAGTACGTCGCTATGGAGAGGGTGGTACTCACAGCGTGATGTGTGGGGGCGAGCTTTAGATTCACTCGTTTTACTAGACTAGGAATGCTTTATTACATACCGAGCTGGACTCGGTACAGGTTCGTAGCAACATCGAATTGAACTTTGCGTAGTGCTACCTACTGAGGACTTTTTATGACAAGGTCTGAGCATCCGCGCAATCTAAGCTGTCCATAGATGATGTGTAAAGTGAGGCTAGGGTAGTCCGACCCTTGGGAGCCTGCCCAAGCTTGCAGAAATCAACATACTATTACAGTGTCATCTCTCCGGCTATACCTATAAGTCTGTAATGGCAACAAGATTACAATCTGGTGAGTATTTACATACTTGCCTGCTAGCTGTATTTGTATTCATAAGACTTGCACAAAGAGAGCGAGAGCACTTGAGCAGCAGAAGTCACCATTCTTTTAAGGGATACAGCAGGACCACGAATTTATAAACCGGACACATTTTGATAATCAAGCCGTGCCGTTTGATGAACGTTTCCCACAGATGATGAGGCCAAAAGTGAGTGTCTCGAGGCGATAATTATACAGTTGATAATCCTAGAGAAAATTATCCTGAAAGTCATTGTCCTAAAGGTGGTATGCCAGAGGTGATTGGCCCAGAGGTAATACATTGCGGAGGCGAATTTGTCCGGTTTCTGAATCCCTGGTCCCGTATACCTAGGTAGGCAGTGTATGATTCTCAATTGAGACCACATGAGCAAGACTGAATCGCCTCTGCGCTAATCAAGTGTCTTTAGGCGCTTCACTCATTCTCAATAATCTGTCAAGATCACCAGTCTACTCATCGCACGTCAGAACTATAGAGCAGCCGTGTCTTCACCACCTAGCCCTCTGTCACATTGTTGGGTAATCTAAGATACGACCTGCTCCTTACTGTATCTAGGATTGTCAAACTGAAAGGCCACGACCTCATCAATTGCCCTTTTGAGGTACTTTCCTCCTTCCCTGACGCCCAACACCTCCATGATCTCGCGTCCATTCAGCAGCGGCTTGGCAAAGTCCGCATCCCAAAGATCTTCTGCCTCAACAAAAGCCACAAAGACTTCAAAGTTGCGTCGTATGCGATCTAAGTCTTGCTGCGAGTATGATGGCTCGATCACAAGTGCGGCAAGTAGTGCGAACCAGACTTGTAATTGCCAACCTGCGCCCCAGCTACGTATGGCCATGCCGACTGAGCTTCTTGTTGATTTGAATTGAAGTGTCACGCGAGTCACCGTATCGTTGATGGAGCCCAGGTTATGCAGACAAGATGTCAGCAGATCGGCTGTTCGGCTGGTCAGACTGATCGCGTGCTTGATTTCGTACAAGGCCGTCCTGAGCGGCACGCCACAATCTCGGCAGTGCGCGATGGGAGCGTAGATCACCATCAGCCAAAGGCGCGATCTAGGTCCATCACACAAGTGAGCGTTGCTTTCGATCAATCTTGAGAGCCTCCCTAAGCCTTCCAAATGGCTCTCAAGAACGTCGGCTAACATATAGTAAGCTCGTGGCCACGTCTGTGGCCATGGCTGACCATGTACTTCTGGCAAGTCATTCTTCATGGACGACGCGAGAACAGATGTATCCGATACGAAGATTGTCGCGAAGAGCTTGCTCTCGAAGATGACTTGAAGAGACAAATATGGATGCTAAAGCCCTGTCATCTTCACGAGTTCGATACCGAGTCTTTCCCGCTTGGCCTTGCGATCCAGAGCCTCGTGAATTATCACTCGTTTCATGCACACAAGTGCTTCCTCCGCGATAGAAAAGCCCAGCTTGCTTCCGATGCGAATGAAGCGTAGGACTCTGAGTGGGTCATCGAGGAATGTCTGACGAGGCTCGAGCGGGGTTCTCATGATTTTCCTCTCCAGATCTGACAGTCCCTTGCCCGTGAATTCGTGGACTTTCAGAGTCTCCAGGTTGACAAAGAGAGCATTCACTGTCGCATCTCGGCGAAAGTCGTCCTCCATCGCACTTCCGAAGGTCATGCTCGGTTTACGGCTGTCCTCGTCGTCGTAGACCTCCTTCCGTAGATTGACCAAGTCCACCTCCAAGCCGAATGCTCTGCCGACCGCAGTGTCTAACTTCTTCGACATAGCTGGGTCCCTGTGTACCTCACTGAAACGTGCCGGCTGCGCATATTCGTTACCGTTTCCCTTTGCCCGCCGTTGATACTTGACATGATTACGTTCTGCAAAAGAGTTGAAGACGTGCTGGAACTCGACGCCGGTCATGCTGCTGAGTCCAACATCGATATCGGAGGACGGCACGCCAAGGGATAGTCGCGGACCAGCCGCCGACGATATACATTTCCAAATGAGAAACGCCAAGTGGGTTGCAACCGAGAATGTCGTCTTTGCAGTCAAGCACGAGCTCGCGCAAAAGCATTTCTGCTGGTGACAGTTTCATATGTCGCACAGCTTGATCTCCAGCTCCGCCCGAAGTATGGAGTTCGGTTCTTGGTTGCATACCTGTCGCGGACTAGAGAAGTAGAGCCCAGTAAATACCTGGTCAAGATTTGTGTATAAGTGTGTCGCTCTGTGAACGAAACACTTGTTTAGGAAAAGATCTCGTTAGGTTGACGAGTTCAACCGACAACAGGCCAAGGTCCGAGGACCAGGCCGCCTCTCAGTCCACGAACCAAGCGCTGGCCGCTGGCGATCGATACTTGGACCGGCCTCAAGCCGAGCCACATTCAATCCACAGTCGGTAGACGCATGCAGAATTCGGTATAAAATCCATGGATGGCAGAACAGACTGAAAAGCCTATGTAGGGAGTGCACAAAAATACACTGCTAAACAAACATCAAGCTGTCAGCTTGCGAATTTCAGCGCGGACTAACAAAAGTCAAAAACATACAACACCGGGTATTCGCTAGTGGTCACCCACCTAACTACTAATCCAGCCCTCAGCGGCTTATTTAGGGGAGAGCGGACGGGATCCCAAGTTCTCCGCTGGGTATGGTCGTATGTGACAAAGATGTTAATATCTGAATTATAAACCATTTTTGAGAATGCCTCCCCAAGGGCTTCTCCATCCTTCACTCTCCATCATGCTCACCCACACCAGCTTTGCCCGCAATAGCCACACCCACACCGCCTACAAATCTATTACCCCTACAGTTGAGCGCCGCTCGACCTACCATTTGTTTTTTATCTGCTGTTCAGTCCAAAAAGGACTAAAGCGGACCGCTATCTTTGCTGTGACGGTCGGCACCACACGTCACATGATCTCTTGTATATTAGCCGTCCTTCCCCACCTCGGTTCTGGCCAGGTCTCTCTTTCTTTCTTTCTTTACTTTAGAAACTTCGTCCATAGTGCTAGTACAATTTATAGCTCTTATTGGCCGTGATGGCCTCTACATGCTAGTAAGCTGAAAACCCCGCTTTTCGCCACCCCCCTGTTTCCGCCACCCTCGTTACGGAAGCTCATTTCCCAACCACATTATTTCAAATACACACATTATATTCAATTAAGCAACTAAATACAGTATTCTTCAATAACTTCACTTTCAACTTCGCTCTCTTCAATGAGACTATCAACAGCCTCTAAATCCTGTTGTTGAATCCGGTACAGTCCGGCCCGTAGATCCCGGCCACCCGTAGATCCCTGCCATACTAAATCGCCCGCCCTCCCCAGAACTTCACTACTTGTAGCACCCACCAATAAATGAATACGTATTGGATAAATAAAAGAAAAACAGGGTTTTGATGCAAAGAATCAGCCTAATCATTGTATCTAGACGGCTTTTGAACTGCACAGCCGCTGCGCATAGCTCGTAACTCTCGAACCGGCGACTGTGGAACCTCCTGTTCCTCACTAGAAACAGCCTCACTGCTTACACCCTCAAGCTCGCCACTGTGGCTGATATCCGCAGAATTGCTAGAGTATTGACCCTTGAGTTCATCAGATGTCTCATCTAAAGCCTCATTAGGGTTCATACCCTTAGCCGCAAGGTCTGCGACCTTCTGGAACCGCTGGTTTGGATTAGGGGTGGCCCTACGCTTTTTGCCCTTAGTGAGAGCCTTGATCTGACCCTTCAAACCCTCAATCTCACGATCTTTAATGATATCTTGTACTATAAGATCGTCCTGCTTATTCGCAATCTTTCGGAGTTTGCGTCTCTTATCGTAGTCTCTACCGCGGCCTATTTGAGTAATGAAATCTGCAGTGATAGTCTCACTGCCAGAGTCATCGTCCGAGGAGTGATCCATCTGGCTAGCCTTGCGTTTCTCTTTATACTATTGAATTTCAGGGTCTTGGAGGGCCTTTGCGCAAGAAAGGGGGTAGTTTCCGGTATGCTTCCAGCCTCCTTTAATAACCCTAGGCGTAAAAGCAGTTTAGGCTTTAATAAGGCACTTTATAAACTCAATCTTGCCTATAGGGCTTGCGTCGTTTAATGAAGAAAGGTCGCCTAAGGCCTTGCGATAAGCTCCTTTAAGTACTGCAAAAGGACTATTATCTTAGTGCTGCAGGCTGTGGCTGGTATGGGCTGGTAGGAAGCATAAATATGTGGTTCCAGCCGGCTTCCGGACATGTGATCCGGGATGCACAAGGAACAGCTGTAGCACTAGGCACAGCTGTAATCCTTATACAAATAAGCTGTGAGCCCCAGCTTCAGATAATTAGTTATTTCTTTTAAATACACGAACGTTCCAACAGCTTAAAGATCTATCACTGCAATATCAGTGATTCGGACCTTGAGCTAGGAACCGTCACAGACCCACATGTATACTATAGCATAAAAGAGCACGTATTACCTAATCTCTATATTAGGCATAATCCTAGTATATACGACATGGCCAACGCCCATGCTTGCGTACAAGCCGCAATACTAAGAACTATTGCGAAACCTATTTTAATAATTAAAGTAATTAGTAATATTATAAGTCAAATAGCCTAAATAATTTTATAATCCTTTAAATTAAGTAAATAATAATTAATCTTATTAAAAGAATAAAGGTAAAAGTTTAAATTAAAAGGGGTTAAAGGAGGAGTATATTATTTGAATAGATTTAAGCTTTCGAAAATGCCCGGTTTGCACTTAGAGGTAATTATACCTTACAATAAAGCATTACAGCAAAGTATTAATGATTTGAGGGATAGCTCCCTGGTTTCGTATTAGATATTTTGAGTATTGATAGAGGCCTTTACCGGATAGACTCTTCCATAATATTACAGTAAGTTCTTAGTTAAGTATCACAATATCTGTTTGAAACTCTATCTAACCTTCTACTGGGCACTTTTATCCCATATCTACATTTTGTAAACCCTTTGAACAGCACATGGAAACCTTTCTCCTTTTATGAAAATCTCTCAGTTCAAATATCTTTCAGATCGAAAATTGAGAAGAGTGGTCACCCGCCTCAAACAGCCTCGCTTTTCACCGGAAGGTATACAGTAACGATCTTGATGGAACATAATATTCAGCAATGGACCCCGGAGCTGGAGTCAATGCTTTCGGTCCTGAAGGCCTCGATGCTGGAGGTCTGGACTTGAGTGGTGTAGATTCCGTTGATCTGGCAAGCTTTGCGTATTTGCTCCAAAGCATGGGAATAACCGTCCCACAGGCGTCCACGGCCACAGCTGTCCGCAGCGATACGGCCCTCCGTTCTCAACTTTCTACCCATTTCTGATGAACAAATGTGCCAATACAATGCGTAACTGGACCATCATCAGCATCGTCCGCCTCGTCGCCCTCTGGAGATCCCGCATAATCACCAACTTCACCAGTAAGCAGCCATCTAACCACTATCACCAAGACATGCTCAATTTAAGCCCCCACAGTCGACTTGGCTCCCTCAGGGTACTGGAGTAATTTCGAAACCTGCATCGCCATAATCTGTGCCTGCTTTCCAGACAGCCGCTTCTGTGTCGGCCGCCTTCTGCCCAAGACCCTGAGCCGGGCGACGAGCACGCACGTCAAGAGCGGCAAGTCCTCCGAGTCGGGACGAGGTTCACAACATCCAGTGGCAGGAACTACGCTGCGAAGAATGTCCGTGGTATGATTTCGGTAACAAAGGAGTATGAGATCGAGCGTGCGTGGCAAGGGAGTCGGGAGCATCTTGTCAACAACACGTCGGAGTGGAACGAGCTGGGAGCCAAGTATCTGTTCTCCACGTGGATGAGAGCAGATATAGGATATGATACTGCTAGGGTACCACTGCATATCTACACGGAAGGAGTGGAAGACATTAAGTGAAAGCTCCACTACAGTAGTAGAGGTGGTCTGTTGAAAACGGCGCACACACCACAACCTCACCCTACAGCTGAAGCAAACAACCAGATAGATATATTTATAGGCCCAAATCGGACGAAGTCGTACAGAAAGTTGGCAGCGGACGCGGTTGGAAGTTGCTGTCCCCGTTTATGGCTAGAGACTGCTCCTTGGGAAAGAGCGTGTGAGTAAATACCCTTGTGAGAGATGTCAAAGGTAGTACAAGAATCGACCCAACGAAACTCAGTAGCATATTGAAAGCCAAAGGCTGATGCCCAATTTTGGTCTATTTACTAATTCTATGCATGAAGACACGAGCGCCATGCTAACCAATGTACACATTTCGATCCCATCTTCTATACAGCTCTATACAGCCTGGCTGTACCCGCCACCAAGTCTCTGTTTCCGCCTATAATACCACCACTTCCGCGCCTCATCTGCCCAGAACACCGCACTACACAACATGATCAACCCGACCAAGTCATAAAAGCCCAATGCCTCTGTCTGGAAAACCTCCTGCAGCCACGGGAAGTAAATCACCAGTAACTGGCCCGCCAGACTCAGCGAGACGGCCCAATTGAAGAGGGTGTTCGCAAACAACCCAACCTCGCCGCGCAGGATCGATTTCGACTCGGAGCGGCAGCTAAGTGCGTTGAACATGTCGAAGAGTACGAAGCACGTGAACGTCATGGTCGTATCGCGGCGGTTGACCTGGCCGCCGTCGGACATCTCATGTGTGTAGACAAGCATTGTGCCGAGCATTATGATGAATGCGGACTGGGCGACGCGCTGGATGAGTGCACGCGTGAGCACGGGGGCGCCGCGGCGGCGGGGTGGGCGCTTCATTACGTCAGGGTCAACGCGCTCGACGCCGAGGGACTGTGCGGGTGGGCCGTCCATGATGATGTCTGGAACTTGGTCAACAAGGAACTCGACTGTTGGAGAAGGGGGTTGGTACTCACTGATCCAGAGAATCTGCATGGGGTTCAAAGGTGACTTGAACCCCAGGACGGTGCAGAGCAGGACCAAAGACAGGCCAGCCGCGCTTGTGCTCAGCTGGAACGTCAGGAAATTTTGGATGTTGTTGAAGATACCCTTGCCCTCCTCAATTGCATGCAAGATGGTCGAGAAGTCATCGTCGGTCAGGATCATGTCGGCCGCCTCCTTTGCAACGTCAGTTCCATTCCTTCCCATGGCGATGCCGATATCCGCCCTCTTCAATGCTGGAGCGTCGTTGACACCATCTCCTGTCATGGCAACAATGTCTCCACGAGACTGTAGTGCGCGAATGATTTTCATTTTGTGGTCGGGGTTGGTTCGGGCGAAGATAGTGGTGTGCTGCATCGCTTGCGCAAGGTCTTCCTCGGAAAGGTCGTCCACGTCTCTACCGGTCAGCACTGGCTTCACCGACACTTGGCCTGGGCCATGTTCTCGAGATATTGCAATTTCCATGCCGAGCTGTTTGCCAATTGCCATCGCCGTGGTCTCGGCATCACCAGTGATCATGATGACCTTGACACCGCCGCGCATGAGTTTCCTAATCGAGCGTCCAACACCGGCTCGTGGAGGATCGCTCATACCAACGATACCGGCGAATGTGAGGCCTCTGTACACTTCTTCGTAGTCTGCTTTGCCTTTCCCAGACCTGTTCACTGCACCACTGGCAAATGCAATGACCCGCAGTCCTTTGACCGCCATGCGCTCCACCTCCTGAATAATTTCTTCTCTGCGTGATGCGTCAAGATCAAATTCACGACCGTGCTTTGTGATGTAGCTGCCGCACGATTCCAGGACTCGATCAAGAGACCCCTTCATATAGGCGAACTCTTTCTCATTCTTGTCAGATCCAATGGTCACCCCCATCCATTTTCTCTCGGAGCTGAAAGGAGTTTCCGAGGTCCGAGGTCCGATAGAAGCGCGGACGTCATGCTCGCGAAATCTGTCCAAAAGGTCAAGCATCGCGACATCAGTTGGTTGTCCGACCCAGCGCGAGTATTCATAAGCCTCGCCACGGCCCAGAGTCGAGGAGAGCACGGCCTTAGCAGCAGCACCATTTTCTGTGTAGCGTCTAGCTAGTCGAGCGTCGTTGGCAATATTACCAATGCGGAGGATGCGCAGGGTCGCCGCGTCTGGGGCTGCCTCTGTTGCTTCGTCGTCCGAGTCCACATCAAATGCTTTATCGGCACCGAAGTACCACATCTGCGATGTCGACATGTGGTTCATCGTGAGTGTTCCCGTCTTGTCCGAGCATACCACATTGACGGAACCAAGCGTCTCGACTTTTGGCATCTTTCGGACGATCGCATTGTGCCTAGCCATGCGATGCACACCCAGCGCCAAGGTGACAGTAACAATGATGGGCAGTCCTTCTGGGATTGCAGCAACAGCCAGGGAAATGGATTCCGTGAATATTTCCAGGTAGCCCTTGTGTCGGAACCAGCCAGCCACAGATATGATACCGATGATTACGAACGAGAATTTGCTCAGTTGAGAACCCAATTCATCCATGGAAAGCTGCAGTGGCGAACGGGGGCTCTCTGTGTCTGTCACACTGGTCGCAATTGCGCCGAATTGGGTATTGCCGCCTGTCGCAAAAACCACGCCTTGGCCATGGCCGGATTTGACCAAAGTGCCCATGTACGCAATATTCCGGCCTTCATTGGACTCTTGGTCCCGGCTAGACGCATCGCCCCCGTTTGAAATGGCGAAGGTAGGTGTAGGCAATTGTAAGGTCGCCCCCCCAGCGCTCGACTTTCCGCTGGGCCTGCGCGGGGCCGCTTCAGCGATAATCCGGACCGGCTCAGTTTCTCCTGTGAGATTCGACACGTCGATGGTCAAATCGGCCGCCTTTGTCACACGTATGTCCGCGGGGATGCGATCTCCGGTTGTGAATATTACCAGATCACCCGGTACCAATGTTGCAGCCATCACTTTGGAAGACGTGGCCTCCAATGTCTCTTCTGCTGGAGTGACGGCTTCCGATGCCTCAGCCTCGCCCGGCGCATTGTCTCCAGCAGCTTGCCAGGCTGGCATGCGCGGCACCGTGGGTCCTTTTGGGGCCAAGCTCCTGATCAAGTGTGCGTGATTTGGTACCAGACTATTGAGAGCTTCGATCGATTTCTCCGAGCGGTATTCTTGCACGAATCCTACGGCTACAACGATGGTGACGGCGAATGTGATGCTGATCGCATCATCCACATTTCCCAGTAGTATGGAGGCCAATGCTGAGGCGAGCAAGAGGAGTATCAATGGCTCTTTAAACTGTCCTAAGAACCGCAGCCAAAGGGGCTCAGGAGGCTCATGAGGTATTTCGTTGGGCCCATAATCACGAAGTCGGGAGAGCGCTTCGGGAGGAGTGAGGCCATGCGTCAAGGAGGTCCTGGCTCTGGAGGCAATTTCGGCGGCGGTCAAATAGGAGAATTCATCGGCAACGTTCTGTCAGACATAGGGGTCAGCTAAAGAAGGTCATGGCTAGTGTGGCGATTGTTGTTCTCGAGGAAGGGGCGCCTTTACCCTTGATTCGGTAGGAGTTGATCGCGTAGGAGATCTTGCAGGCGCCCGGTTTCCTTCGACCCACGGCGACAACTCGATAGCTTTACTCGTTTCGTTGAAGATGGGCAAGCTTGGAGAGGTGCCTGTAAAGCTGTCCATGGTCCCGGGCAGGGAGCCCGTGGTCCCTGATCGTCCGACGAGGCTCGCCAACAACTTCGAGCTCAACCTGCTAATGACAGTCTGACCCGTATCTAGCAAGCGGGCGGTATGGTGCAAGCCACGGTCAAAGAGGATGCGAAGCTGAAAGAGAGTGTTGCTCGCAACTGTGGCACTCGCAATTATATTTGGGGAAGTGTTCGAGGACGGGGCCTGAGCGCTAGCTTCATTGTTCGCCTTTGACGTCGGCCGGGAGTGTCGGACGGCGAGAGGGTGGATTGTAGGTTGGAATGGGCGGAAGTCTCGAGGACTTTGGAGAATTGTAGGAGTTGTCGTGACGCGTGAAGAGCCGAAAGCGGTTCCTCCTCGCCGGCGACGTGTTTAGATTGAGGTGGTCTCGGAGTCAGGTGTAGGAGGTTCTGGTTGCGACGCATGCTGCAACCCCCTGTATCCTGGTATTCCAGTAAGCAGCCACGCATGCCCAGCCGACCTGCCAACCCAGACTCAGACTCAGATTCAGACTCGAGCGGGCTGGCAGGCTGGGCAGGGCAGGGGAGGCAAGCCACAAACTGGGCACCTTCCAAACTTCTCCAGCCACCCGGATACTTTTCGCACCGCCGCTGCCCCAGCACGCCCAGGTCCATGGCGTCTCCCTGGTTGCCCGTCCAATTGCTCAAGGTGCTCTAGCTCTAGCTCGCCTCTTCACCCTCTTTTCTTGTCCCAAGTCCCAAAGGCACCCCGCGACCCGCTTCAACAACTGTCGCGCACCGCTCCAGCATCGTGTCTAGCTGGTCGCGACATTATTCTTCGCTCTTTGACAGATCGCTTTCACTGTCACAACCGTTGCGCTATATCTTGCTAGCCGCCGTTGGGTTCCCAATCTCCACGCGACGCCCTATCAACGCGAGACTGAGCGGTCGTGTTTACCCACCGCGTATCCATTTCCTCTTCGCGCTATCGCGTCCGAACGTCATCGTTGACTACTTTACGAGCATACTTCGAGGTCGCTCCTCTTACATCTCATCGCCCACCTATTATTCACTAAGACTATCGCGGCGCCGTCGCCATCATGTTCTATTCGGAAGAGCTCTTCCAGAAGACCGGGCCTTTGGCCCGTGTCTGGCTGTCCGCCAATCTCGAGCGCAAACTGTCCAAGCAACATATCCTACAGTCCAACCTTACCGAGAGTGTCGAACAGATCATCATGCCTACCCAGGCACCAATGGCCCTGCGCATGACCGGCCAGTTGCTGCTCGGTGTCGTGAGAATCTACAGCCGGAAGGCCCGCTATCTCTTGGACGACTGCAACGAAGCATTGTTGAAGATCAAAATGGTGAGCCTCTTCTAATTCAAAACGTCTTTCAAGTATGCTAATCAGCCACAAGGCTTTCCGCTCCTCAGGCAACAACGATATCCCCGCCAATCTACACTTGCCGAACCGGGAGGCTCTTCTGCTGCCCGATCGCATTACGCCCTACGACAATTTGGATCTCCTCCCTGCGCCTGACGTCGACTTTCTCTTTACGCAGGATTCCGAGCTTGGCTCTCAACCGCTGGGTCGCAAGGGACGCGTCAGCCACCGAGACATCAATCTGCAAGAGGACTTCAACAACAGCCAGTTTCTGATGGACGGGATGGACAAAGATGATGGATTGGCACTCGCGAATGTGGATGACTTGGACCTACAGCTGGACTTCGGCATGGATATTGATGACCAGCCAACCAGGTTGACCGTCGAAATGGGCCGTGACGCTCCCGCCGCCCGGGGCGTCGAGGAGGATATGTTCAGCGAGTTTGATCTTCCGCAGACCGCAAAGGAGAGGGGTCACGACGAATCGACAGCCCTTGGATTCGGAGATGGTGGGATCCGAATTCACGACGATGATGGCGACATTGTCATGGGAGATGACGACTTCCAAATCAATATTGGCGACCAGTCAGCCATGGCTCCGGCCGAGCCCGACATGGCGCGCGCTCGAATCTCTGAGTCTCCACTGTCCGACATCGACGAGGCTTTCGCCAAGGAGATCGAGCTCGAGTACACCCGAACGACGGACGTGTACGAGCAAAACGACGATGATACCGCAGTGACTCACAAGGCTCCCCAACGAATCAAGCGGCGAAAGGTTATCGCACCTGATGAGCAGACCATGCTCACTGGTGCCGCATTCAAGGAGCAGCAGTTGAAGTACGACAACATCTTGAAGCCTCAGGTCTTCCTTCCTCGCGACCCGTATTTGTTGGCTCTGATGGAGATGCAGAAGAGCGGCGGATTTGCGGCTAGTATCATGATGGATGGATTGGGCGCCTCCTGGGCACCAGAACTGAAGGACTTGCTCTCTATGCATCCCGAGTCCAACAAACGGAAGCGGGACAGCGGAATCGCGGATATGGGTTTGGATGGCGAGCTCATGGCCTCAAAGTCGCCGCGCCTGGAGATCAACGACGACGAGGACCCCTTTGCTGTTGGCGGCACAGACTTGGGCAATCAATCTCTCGCGCCAGACGGCACCATTCTCGAGATTCAGGGGGACGAGGGAACGATGGTGCACGACGATGACGACGACACTGCGCTGCCACATTTCGACGACACAGTGGCGCCTCTCGTGCACCCGGCGGACAGTGGACCGGTGTCTATCGGCACAAAGCACGCTGTGCACATTTTGCGTGATCTCTTTGGCGATGAAGCGGCTACTGATGCCGACAAGCGCAAGAAGACTTCTGTGGTATTCCAAGATCTGCTGCCGGAGAGGAAGACGACCAAGGCTGACGCGACCAAGATGTTCTTCGAGTGCCTGGTACTTGCCACCAAGGATGCTATCAAGGTTGAGCAGCCTGAGGGTGCACTAGGTGGGCAGATTCGTGTGAGAGGCAAGCGCGGCCTCTGGGGAGCCTGGGCTGAGCGTGAGGCTGGCGGTGAGATTGACCAGGAAGAGGAGGAGAACCGGCCCGCCACGCCCTTGAACCAGCCCGAGTCAGCGATAGCACCCAGCTCCGCGGCTGTCTCCGTCTCAGCATAGGGGACCTGAGCATCAAAATCATTGATTTCTGGGTACTGTTGTTGGACAAGTACGGCGGCTGCTTCCTGTACACATATTTTGGATTTGCTCCGGGGACCGGTCGGCGTGTACTGTGATCATGCGGCCAGGTGGCGTTAGGCGTGTTGGCGAGATACCATGCACTGTATTACGTTCCACGGCGTGCATGCTTCTCGGACAGTGTGTCAAAACTGGGGGTGTACTTCCGACTTGCTTTCGATGCGTTCTTTTATTTCTTGGGCCTCCATGGCAGCCCGTAGGAGTCCTATGCGGCTTCTGTATGGGCGTTTTGTCAAGGTGCCGGTTGGTGTATGCAGGTAGACAGAGATGCAGGATACCTCTCGATATCTTGGGTATGAGCTTCCTCTGGAGGATCATCATAGCTATGGCACAGAAGGACGAATTGCAGATCAACATTGAAGACTTCGAAATCATAGCGGCCAGTGAGATCCTATGCTTCGGTGGCGGAGTAGGGCCGTTTCCCTGAGCCTTCGCACTGCTACCAGGTCGATTTCGCGGTTACTAAAATCAGTGTCGCATTGTGTCTACGCTTGTTGGGCATAAGTGAAAGACAAGTAATGAGCGATCGAAGAAAATATGATGTTCAGCAAATGATCGATATCAAGTAGGCATGGATGATGAATGAACGGACATGGAACCTTAGGTCACTTGGGGTGGTGGACAAATTTCCCGCATACTTGCAAGTCGCCAAAGGATCGCCTCGCTGTTCACTAAGTAGACCATGGAATACGGACTTCGTCTGTCCCGCGTTGACTGCGAGCAGATTGGAAACTCCGCATGCGGCAACTGTTCTTCGTTCATATGGCTTCTACTAGGCGTCTAGCGGGCTTAGAGCGTGCACGGCGAAATACCGACAATGACAGGATATAGCACAGGATATAGCACAGGATATAGCACAGGAAAAAGTTTAGCGAGGTTTTCTTATATACTCGACCGCACTTTGAAGCAAGGCTTTGTTTTCGCGCTTCTGATGTGTACTGGGACTAGTAGTTTCCATGGAGAGAGCGAAGCAAGTTTCCCATGCAAACTAAAGAAAGCCCGCTACCCAAGCAGGACCACTGGTTTGAAAGTCGGGCACCTTGAGATTCTACACATCTCACAGGCAAGTCTCTAAGCCAGATTCCAGTTTTTAAGCTATTATCCCACAAGTGATCGGCGCAGTGGAGATTTTGCCATGGATGATTATCCCATAGGACTCAGAAGATGAACCCGAGGCGCCTGCTAGGCACTGTCCAGTTGTCGATGCGCGAGCCTGCCCGGGAGACTAGTAGGTAGGTAGCTTTCGCGTGTCTATATCATACTTCTCTCGATTGCTTTTGCCTGTTCGGGTGCCGTCCTCATGTGCGTGTGTGTGTGTATTCCGGCCAATTTGTGCATGTAGTCCAGGCAAACCTAATCTGGCCAACCAAAGTAAGCCGTAGCAGTAAGGATCGCTCTGCTCTCGCAGCCGCTGCTTATGACTATAATGTTATTTCCATTCAGTCGACAGCTTGGAGGCAATATAATACCTGGGCAGGTACATTTTGAAAACATGATGGGCCGAAACCCCCATCAACAATGTTCGCGTGGACCTATATATGCCATACGAGCTTTGACATGACGGAAGTCAGTTGTCGTCTCTCTCTATCAGCACAAGTGAGACCATTTTCGCTCCACAAAATTTACATACATTGCTGGTAGGTCACTAGTTGATTAATCACGTGCAATAGGTCTTCAGTATGAGGGTATTGCGGTGTGGTCGATTCGGTGTGTGTGTTGTGGGTTGAGGGAAGAAGAATCGGACTGCTAGCAGCCAGTCTGACGGACTGGCTGTAGAGCCCTTGTCGCTATCTATCGCTGTACGTCACAGCCGTGACGTCACAACTGTAGCACCTACAATTATTGTTCCCACATACATACCCAAAGAATAAGGGAAGATTCATCCCAAGTTGGCAATCACCCTGACGTGCAGCTATGCAAATTTCTGAAAGATCAGATCTAGATTGTACTAGTAGTTATAAGTGGGCAGAACTTGGAGACTTCAGGAATTGTCGCATGTTAAATGCTAGGTAATAAATGCATTGGTCTAATCTTGCACTTATGTTAAATTTTGGTGGTGTTCAAACCAGTTCTTGCCAATTCAGCCCGACATTCGATATCCAGGTGATCATTAATGAGTGACCGACCATATTAAGGATGCCAACACTTAGGGTCTCGACAGGATTGCGCTTCGTCTTGATATGCTCCAAAGCTTGGCATCTTACCACTCTCTCCAGGAACTAATTCACTAGTGAAAAGGAACAAAAAAAAAGACAGGCCTTTTGCTATGGAGATTCGAGAGGCTTTGCTTGTTATTTTCTTGATTGCACGGACCAAGGGTACGGAAGAAACCCGGGAGGTCATTGAGAAGCAGGAAGGCGAGGAAAGGGATAGGGCGGTGTGTCGCGTAGGTAATCAATAACTCAAGATCTTGGATACATATGTCCACTTTAGATATCGTCCAAACCTATATGTGCTCTTTGCAATCGTCTACCTATACTTAGGAGGTATGAACGTCACTTTGTGTATGCAGCACATTGCCGGTGATCCACTCTAGCCAAACAGGGTAAGCCGAAGGAGGTTTTAGCCTTCGCCGAGCGCCCGCATCCATAACGCCTCTTGTACTTTTCTACATACTTCCACTTGAATCAGTGACCAGTTGCTAGAAGGAAATTGTGTTAAGTGAGAGACCAGCATGAGCCAGAATATTCCAGCGACCATGTTTGCATGGCGAAAGCATAAGGGCAAGCATGCTCCAGTGAGCGTCATCCGAACTACCTGGGTATTTCCAATACCACTAAATCTCTGACAATTCGCAGGTGTGGGAAGAGGTGTCTGTTCCACGCGCATCGCCCACTGGGGTACTCTGCAAGATGCTTGCCTCTGGAGGTAAGTTGGACGCCTTGAACCTTCACTGTGACCAAAAGAGCTGACCATCGCCTTTATTGTGATTGTCAGTCTGTCGGAGTGATTATTCATTACTCACGGTGGAAGACCAAAGACAGTGGTTTCAGGACAGTTACACGCTTGTAAGTGATGATCTGACTTGAACGGCCAAAAAAACTTGAAGGTATGCCAGAAGCAACTCTGACAATTACAGGGTCATGAAGGCTGTGGTCAGATCGTTCGTGTAGGCAGCGAGGTCCAAGAGTCTGAGTTCAAAGTGGTGCGTAGCTCGCCACGTAAAACACCAGATTCTGAGGAATACGTCCGCTGAGAATCAAGGTGCAGGGTGACATTGTCGCTCTCCACGCCGTTCCAGGTTGTGGTAGACAAGACTGCCCAGAGTGCTCCCGCGACCTCGCTCAACTCTGCGAGAATGGTCATCACTCAGGTATCGGTCAAGATGGCTTCTATGCACCATTTGCAGCAATTGATGTGCGAGGTCTTGTCCAAGTGCCTGCTGGAGTGAGTCATGCTGAGGCAGCAGTAGCCACGGATGCTGTAGCCACCGCCTATCATGCCATACACAGGAGAGGAGAGGTAAAAAATACGGATACAGTCTTCTTGTTTGGCCTGGGAGGACTGGGCTTCAATGCCTTGCAAATTATCCTCAGCATTGGTGCCAGGGTTATCGTCTCAGACGTGCGCGAGAATGTGCTCGAGGAAGCCGCATCACTTGGTGTACCTGCAGCAGATATCGTGCCCATGGGACACTCGGTGCAGCATTTCGTTAGTGAAAGTGGCCTGACTGGAAAGATCGACACAGTGCTGGATTTCGTGGGCACAAACCAGACCTTTGAGGATGCACAAGAAATTGTTCGCCGCGGTGGAAAAATCGTGTGCGTTGGGACTCTCGACAAGGAGAACATCGTTAAAATGTCAACGGCTGTGAGGAGAAGTTTGAGTTTCATTTTCTCTTACGGCGGACAGGTCAGCGACTTGAAGGAAGTACTGCAACTCATTGCAACCGGAACCATCAGACCCCAGGTGGACAATGCGAAATTGGGGGACTTTCCTACCGTTTTACGTGACTTGGTGGATGGCAAAGTCAAGTCGCGCGTGGCCCTGACACATGAGTAGCATACCTAGTAGGCAGCAGAAGGTCATAGTGCATGCTTAGACCAGTTCGAGCCGTATCACACAAAGTTTGGTCATTATTCGAAAAGTCAGGGCCACGTGTTAGTATTCTACAACAAAACCGCGGCTGTTGCTCCAGCATCTACAGGAAGAATGCAACCTGTGATCCACCTTGCGTGATTGCTTGCTAAGAAGGCAACCGCACAAGCGCAGTCCCATGCACTGCCCTCGGTACCCAAAAGACTTCTAGCCTGTCGTGCTGCCCGAACCTCTTCACTCATTCCATCATTGTACATCATCGGAGTATACACCATCTTTGGAGTTTTGTGGCGTGGTCAGCCGCGCGCAGGCGTTCGATAAGTTTTAGAAATTGTAGGACTTACTCCAGGACAGATACAATTTACTCTAATGCCATCTTTGGCGTGGTGGCTTGCCATAGCACGACTCATGTTCACCACTGCGCCCTTGCTGGTGGGATAAAGTAGATGTGGTGTGCCGCCCTTGAGCCCTGCCACACTGCCCATGTTGATGATGGCCCCCTTGTTCTCCTTGCCGTCGTTCAAGATCATGGCAGGTATCGCATATTTGGCCATCAGTGCCATACTTGATACGTTAATTCCCAGACCATTCGCCCATTGGTCCATGTCCACGTCGATAGCGTTCCCTTTTGCGCCCATAACGCCAACGTTGTTGACGAGTATATCTAGGCGGCCAAATGTTTCCAGCGCATATTTGACCATGGCCTCACAATCTTCCGCCGATGTGACGTTTCCCTGGATCGCTATGGCTTTCCCACGACCGGCTTTCGAGTTGGCTATCTCGCATGTCTTCTCAGCCCATGACAGTTCGAGGTCACAACAGAGCACGTTGCATCCTTCATCAGCAAGCATGATGGATATGGCCCGGCCGTTCCCGATATCGTCTCCAACGCATCCGGCACCAGTAACGAGTGCTGTCTTGCCCCTCAGGCCCCGCGGGGGCGGATCGGGACAGAGATGTGACATGTATGAAGGGAGTTCTGGGGCGGATCGAAGTCAGCCCCTGATTCTTGTGGTGCCTTGCCTCGGAAGTGAAATGAGATGCTGACGTGCGGTGAGGTTTCGCGACGTTTGCTCCAACTTGAGTCTGGCTGTCATGCTACCGCAGTAAACTATTATATCATACATACAAATAGTGTTTGCGGTTAACCCCTTTGGGACATCCGCACTGTCGATCACGATTCCAATTTTAGGCTCTTTCGGGTCATTCGCTGATGTCCTCACTCCAAGTGTAGACTCTCCACGCTTTTTGAATACGCAACCCTCAAAGCGAAATCCTGTGAAGACTCTGGATCATCACTTAATCCGCAGAATGTGTGACTTCTCGCGGTACGGCGGACGGAGCGATGAGTGGCTCGCAATTGAGGCAATCCTGCCTCCAGTGACCTTCGAGGATGGCCAGTCAATACTCGAGCGAAGAGACGCGATCAACAAGGGCCGAGAAGAGGTTGCTGCCACGGAAATGGAGACATTGTTGGAGAAAATCGAAACTTGCGACTACAGCATATCGACCCGTGATGGAGAGAAAGTGGAGGCCCGAAGCTACCGACCGGTCGTAGCCGGGAAACAAAGACTGCCTGTGTACATGCATCTTCACGGCGGAGGGTTCCTCTTTGGCACGTTGGCCTCCGAGGATGCGATCTGTGCTCGCATAGCTATCAACACAAACGTGATAGTCCTGAACGTGAATTATCGGCACACCCCTGAGTTCCCGTATCCAACGTCGTGGAATGATACCGAAGACGCATTCGTGTGGCTACACTCGAATATCAAAAAGCTCAATGGTGATACTCAGCAGGTGGTGATTGGAGGCATCTCAGCTGGTGCTCAACTCACCGCGTCCCTCACTCTTGCAAAGAATATGGGGACTTTGGGACCACAAGCCCAAGCCTGCCCAGCTATTGCAGGCCAGGTTCTGATGATACCAGCTTTGGCGCACATCGACCACTACGAGAAACAGATCAACCGTATGAAGGACGAGTCTGTGTCTTCTTTGAAGGAGAACAGTGATGCCCCGATTTTGTCGATGGCCACTATCAGATTGTTCGTCGACCTACTTGCCGCAGACAACGCAGGTACAGACAATCTTAAATTTGGTCCCGGAAACGCCTCCGTCGAGCAAGTCAAAGGCCTTGCACCAACCACAGTCGCTGTCGCTGGCTTGGATCCCTTGAGAGACGAAGGTCTGCTGTACGCCAAGATGCTTTCTGAAGCTGGGTAAGTCCTATGCGTCTCTCAGTGGCTCTCGGCTGACTATCAGAAGGATCCCTACCCAAACGCATATTTTCAGGGGCCTACCTCATGGCTTCCGTCGCTTTGGGACAAAATTGAGCGAATCAAAACGATGGGATAAAGTAATGGAGAACGGCATCGTATGGGCTTTGAGTCGTCCGGAAGCTACCGGCCAATTTTCTGTTGAGGTGCAGTAAGGGGGCAGTCGACCGCAGTCCTAGAGGTATATGCAGATATGTTGCGTCGAGACTATATACACATACCCACAAGAATCACAAAAAGTCGCCTAGTCTTCTTGTCAGAATGAGGGAGGATTTAGTTGAGCGTTCAGTCTAGAATCCATACGGGGCCAAAAGGGCAAAGCAGAGTTCTTACGTATATACTATTCAAACGTTAATAGAGACGGAAAACTGCGGTTTATCATACGCTTGCTTTTTTTTTAAAAAAAACATGCGTCGGGTAAGGTGTGAGATAAGTAGTAACCATACGGGAGGTGGAAGGCCAGATAGGCCGGCCACAAGCCGCCCCCTAGCCCCCTCAGTGTTTGCTTTGACTTTTATCTATTCCCAGTAGCCAGTTCTTTCCAGTATCTCGTCAGGCCTGAGAATCCTGCCATACCCAGTCTTCACAGTAGAAGGCAAGGCTTGACTGGGCTGGTGGCGAGGCTGGCGAGACCTGGCTTCCGAGGGGGGGGGGCTGATCGACCAGACTGAATTGTCCTAAGAACGGCTGATATGATAAAATCCCATCACGAATATGAGGTTATGGATTTAAGAAATTATCAACGTAGCACAAAATCGCTGTAGTTGCGAGCCTTTACCGCTTCACAACGCTCTCTGTACCCATATGCTGGCCCGTTATACCGGACCATTGACCTCTTCTGTTTATGCTTCAGGTTCTTGTTGACACCAGTCATCCATGAATCGACATCGTTTGCCAGAAGACCTACACCGCACTGCCAAACATGCGCCGTCCAGTCGCGCATACCCTCTTCTGTTGCTTCGATATACGTCAGATTGTTCTCCTGAGCGTAGCTAATTATGCCAGCAGTCCATTCTACAGCATATTGAATTGATCTTGGGATATTGCCATAAGCCTGGTGAGGTCCCATTATAGTGAACAGATTGGGAAATCCTTTAACAGTCAGGCCAAGGAAAGTCTGTATGCCTTCGCTCCAGACTTCGTCGGTGAGCCTGATGTTGTCGATCCCCTGGAAGTCGACAGAGCGGAACGAACCAGTGGTCGCATCGAAGCCAGTGGCATAAATGATTGCATCGAGCTCGTACTCTTCAGTCTGCGTCTGGACTCCCTTCTCGGTAATTCTCTCAATCGGATCTTCAGTGAGATCCACCAGCCTTACATTGGCCTGGTTGTATGCCTCGTAGTAGCCACTTTCCAAGGGAACACGACGCGTTCCAAAACCATGGTTCTTGGGGATCAATTTCTCAGCGAGTGCAGGATCATTGATGCGTTGACGAATCTTGCTAGCTTGAAAATCGCTGTAAAGACGGTTTGCGTCCTTGTTCGTGTAGATGTCGCCGGATATGCTGAGCACCTTTGCGAAGCCAGGTTTGGCGTACAGATCCTCCCAATGCTTAATTCGTTCTTCTTCCGGGATGTCAAAAACGTTTCGCGTATCACTGACATGGATGAAGCCAGAATAAGACTCAAGGCACTGCCTGAAAATCTCGGGATATCTTTTCCTGATGGCTGCCATTTCTTCGGCATCGATTTTGGAGTTTCTGAGTGGTGCGGTCCAATTTGGCGTACGTTGGAACACGGTGAGGCTGCCCACTGTCTTGTATATTTCTTGGATGATCTGGATTGCCGTTGCACCTGTCCCAATGATGCCAACCCGCTTTCCTTCCAGCGTGGAAGCCCCACCTGGCCACCTGGCTGTGTGCCACGCCTCGCCTTTGTAGTCGTTGACACCGGGTATGTTGGGCAAAGTTGGCTCATTCAGGATTCCCATGGCAGTGACGAGGAACCGGCAGGAATAGGTTCCACCATTGGAGTCGGTCAGCAACCAAAAGTTTCCTTGCTGCCTAAAGTGGGCAGATTTTATCTTGGTATTGAATTGCATGTCCTTCTTCAAGTCGAACTTTTTGGTCAAATACTGGATGTATCGTAGGGTCTCTGGCTGAGGAGAGAAGTGCTCGGTCCAATCCCATTCATCGAGTACTTCCTGGGAGAATGAGAATATATAAGAGTAGCTCTCTGAATCAAAACGAGCTCCAGGATAGCGGTTCCTGGAAATTTCGTGTTAGCTTCATTCTAAAGTTGCCTACTGGCTACGGTAGGAGTTGCCCCGTGGGTATTGACCCACCAAAACCAAGTGCCCCCCTCTGCTTCACCTGCTTCCAGCACCTTGACTCTCACGCCGAGCTCGCGCATGCGATACAGAGAATAGATACCACTCAGTCCAGCACCAATTATCAGGACATCGTAATCCAGGTCCTTGTTGCCATTCTCATTGTCCACCTTGGGAGCTTGCCCGTTTGCTGCTGCCATCTTGTTGATCGTGTCTGGGATCTGTGTATGTATGGCGGTTCTCGTCGAAAGGGAGCCGTTCGAGACAAGTCACCGATGTTGTGAGACTTACACGAGTGAAAAAATACTGCACAAATCAATGGTTGCCCTAATTAATATGACCACCTGGAAAATTCCATGAGCAAGCGGGATACAGATACATGCGCTTCCGTGCCGAGAGTGGTTCGATGAGAATGTGGAGATCAGACCTTTCCCCATTAGTTATTGCCGAACCTCCTCAACGAGTGTGCCGCTCGGGAGTGTGGAAATAATGCAAAGTATGTACGGAGCGCACAAAAGTCCTGCAGGCGTCGGGCGAGAACCGAAAACATCACATGTATGCCCGAGGCCGCTCCTGCTGCGCAATTTGTACTTTTGCGATGCCAAGTAAGAATTGGCTTGATTGAATTCTAAGGATTTTAGAGTAGGCCTTTGGACTTCCAATAAACTTTCAGATCTCTCAGAAACGCCCATTTCGTCTGCTGCCCCCAGCCTCGTGATTTCCATTCGTTCAGACTCTCGGGAAAATGAGGTACTGCGTCTCTCACCGTAGAATCATGAGCGATGATCACAAAGACATCTTCGCTGCAATCAACCTCCTGCAACCAGCCGACAGTCTTGTTCGCCAGCGGTAAATCCAGCCCAAATGTCGAGTCGAACAAGGTTTCCTTCGAACCTCGTCCGCGAGACATCTGCAGCTCATCCCACGCGCTTCCAGGACATAACATAGAACCCTCGTCATTCGGTCTACATGGGTGTGGGGAGATTTGAGGTGGTATCGGTAGGTGCTTGGAAGGCCTGAGTATGCCAGCATAGTGACACACATCGCCACCGAGGAGGATAAAAGTGTCTGAGTCGGTAGTGGTACGGGCCAGTCCACATAGATGGCCAACGGCATGCCCAGGACTGTCAAGCAGGTAGAAAGAGCCATCGCCGAAATAGTCGAAGGCTGGGAAGTGTCCAATCTGTAACGTTTGAGGTCCGGCAAAATCGATCTCGATCAGATCACGGCCACTTCAGAGAAAGAAAAAAAAAAGAGTCTCATCAGAAAGGTACACAGCATCGTGGGAGTGAAAATGTGCAAATCATCTTTGCGACATGAAAGACTCACGCGTAATCGGCTTCCAGTATTGGAGACCTGGGATTTGCGGGTGCCCCCGGCAACATGGCCTGCTTAAATCCTCGCCCAACCACGAGCTTGGTGGCATTTGGAAAAGTAGAAGGGTCACCAATGTGGTCCCAATGCCAGTGACTGGGATTCAACCAGTCAGTGCCAAAAATGGAGTTAGGGGATGTGTCGAAAGGGTTGATTTCGCCGACCTCCATATGACAGCCTCAATTTGTATGGCACTGACGCCGTGTTCTTCCAAGATTTCCACCACGTTCTTCGTCACCTGGATTCCGTAATTCGTGGTCGGTATGTAAGAAGCGACCTCGGGTGCATAATTATCGTAGTCTTTACGTATACCAAGATCCCAAACAAGTTTCCTGCCCGAGGGATGCTGTAGCAAGAAACACAGCGATGGAGAGGTCGCGAAAGTCTCCAATCCCGGCACATCGGGGCCCATGAACCGCTTCAGAACGGCTGGGCCAAAATTGACTGGGTTCACCATGCTGACAATCACGGTCTCCTTCCCAGGAGGGAATGTACAGCTTGCCATGATGAATTGTATGACTGGGTCGGCTCTCTTAGGTGCTTCATTGACCGGAGAGATTTCTCAAGTGCTCGGTTCTAGGTCAATGAGCGGTGAAGTATCAAAAGTAAAAGACCTGCCCTGTCGTCGGAAGAGACAGAGTCAAGACACTAGTACGTTGCTTGTCCGAGAGCCACGTTGGCGGGACCGGCAAAGCTTTGAATGGTTAAGTTTACGGAGAAGACCGATCACTCACGTGGAGCCGGTAAAGCAAGGCAGGAGTTGCCGCCACGATGCTTTGTCAATTTTGATCGTTTACGGTTTACCGCCGTGCTGCAGACGGCTCAGCTACCCCACGGGGTATCCCGGGTACGCTTGGACCTTGACATTAGTACCCATACTGCTTGTGTGGTGGGTCTCGCTGTGAAACATTACCCTATCAGGCGTCCCACATGTGTGCATTATATCGGGCTTTGATTCTTTCGCTCTATGATTATTTCCTCCGTGCTTGACAGATCTTTTCTTGAAAACGTTTCTTGCAGCATGTCGGAAATCGAGAAAAAAGAGAACATTGTTCTAACGGAGGATGCCATCCAATTCAAGCCAACAATCACTGTTGATACAGTCCACAACGATGAAGCTCTTAAGGTGCTCGCAGGCTACTCTGGGGATAGCCTGTGGACGGATGATGAGGAGAACAGGCTAAGACGGAAAATCGACTGGAGACTGATGCCCATTTTGTGCATGACATACGGGCTCGTCTATTATGACAAAGCTATGCTTTCTCAAGCTGTAAGACTCTTCAGGCCGGGTTCGGTGTAGGATTTAGAGCTAACATCAATTAGGCGCTGTTTGGCATCAGGACAGATCTTGACCTCCTTGTTGGCAGTCGATATGCATTCTCCGCATCAATATTCTACATTGGTTTCATTGCTGGAGCGTATCCCGCCGTCGTCCTCGCTCAGAAATTCCCAATCGAGCGTGTTGCATCTTTAATTGTAACGGTTTGGGGACTTTGCCTTATTCTGACCACTGTCTGCACCAATTACCAAGGATTTTGGGTGCAACGGTTCTTCCTTGGTTTTCTCGAAAGTGGAATCAGTCCCATGTTCATGTTGATTGTCGGAATGTGGTACAAGAAGAACGAACAAGCCATGCGAATGGGGTGAGTACCTAGACACCGTGCTCTCAGGGCGGCATCACCGAATATCTGTAAGACGCTGATAATTTTCATTGTGCAGGGTGTGGTACTGTTGTACCGGCTACGTATCCGTCTTCTCTCCCTTGATCAACTACGGACTTGGACAGGTTCACGGCGGCATTTCCTCATGGCGATACATGTACTATTTCGCTGGAGCTCTCACAATGGCTTGGGGCATAGTTCTGTATGTGATCTTGCCCCCGGATCCAATCCGGGCCAAAGGTTTCAGTGAGAGAGAGCAATACATTTTGGTGGCTCGCGTCCGGAGCAACAACACCGGTATAAGAAACAAACATTTCAAGATGGAGCACGTCCGCGAACTCGCCCTCGACATCAAATTCTGGCTCGTGGTGTTCATTGCCTTCCTCTGCATGTTCGCCAATGGGCCAATCTCCACATTCGTTCCTATAATCATCAAAGGCTTCGGCTTCAGCACGCTGAACTCTCTCTTGTTGGTCATGCCAGCCGGCGCCTACGCAGGTACTGTGCAACTATTATTGCCTTATTTGGCGTACAAGTACAAGGCTATGCGAATTTGGCTAGTTGTCCTCGGCCAAGTCGGCACTACCCTGGGAGCTCTTCTTTTGTGGAACCTGCCACAATCAGCTCAGGGAGGTTTGCTTTTCGCTTGCTATATCTTGCCATCTGTCGGTGCAGGATATGCCGTCTTGATGGGCCTCCAAATGGCCAATACCGCAGGCTATACCAAGAGGTCGATCGCATCGTCTGGCCTGTTTGTTGGCTATTGCCTAGGTGAGTCATCGTCCAGGCACCTTTTTGATGGTCATTGTGTCCAGACTCCATTTGGTTGACTTAATGTAGGGAACATTGCCGGACCCTTGGTATTCCGAGAGCAAGACGCACCAAGATATGTTTCCGGCTTCATTGTGGTTGTCGTTACATCCATAGCTGCGGGTGTTCTTGCTGTAGTATATCGCTTCGTATGCATACGGGACAACAAGAAACGAGATGGAACTGGTATCATGGAAGGGTTCGACCACGCGTATGAGGACGACCTCACAGATCTGAAGGTGAATGACTTCATCCAAGTTTGGCCTAGTGGCTATAATACCAAAGTTCGCGCAGGTCTTTACTAACTTTTCACAGAATCCACAATTTAGGTATATTATTTAGACGATCATCATTCTACAATTTTCTGGGCTTCGTAGAAACCCGACGATTGACACATTTCCATCGGTGCTGGTTGAGGATGGGCAGTCGGTCGATATATATATTGTGAAAGCTGTACAAGCTTGACACTTTTTATGCTGAGAGTCTTGTCTCGTGTTGATATCCGATATTATATTATTGTAAATTCCCGGCTGCTGCTCAAAGAATGAATGTCCTTGAACCTCATCTCGAGAGTAAAGCTTTCTACTGCTACTTAAACCAGTGTAGGCATGAAATCGCATCCGTCTATGGCAAAAAGCTCATCAAACTGGGCCATGAGAGTCTCGTGGAAATGGCCATTTTCCGGAGAGGGAAACGCCCTCATGATAATCCCTTGTTCCCTTCCGGTGAGAAGACTATCCGCGATGCTGCTGGTCTGCCGGGTGACGAAGGGGAAAAGAGTCGTCCAGTCGAATCCTTGATCCCCAGCTTGGATTTCTCCGGCAGAGTCTACGTCCAGAGACGCGTGCAGAAGATTGGGTACGCCTTGGTGACACGGAAACTCCAAATCTGCGTGCTGGGTCTCGCCTGGCTGTTCAAATATCATTGTTTTTGCAACAGTATCCTTCGATGTGTTCCTCAGACGCTGGAATCCTTCGCGGATGACATTTGCGGATGCCCACATTCTCTGAAGCTGCTCGGCAGTACGCTCAAGCATGTCGAGGCACTCGTTGGCATCTCTGGACAAATGGACCATGTGTGAGGCCTGAAGCAGCGGGATGAAGGCAGTCCCTGAGTACCAGCAGGTGATGGCCATTAAGAATCGACTGTTTCCCCTCGCTAGTATATCACGCAATATTCTTGCTATGCACGATGCCGCGAGTATGGCTGGTGGAAGGGCGCGAGGAAGAGGCTGCTCGCTTCTCTTGAGATGAAGGATGATGACGGTCGTTAAGAAAGGTAAGTGTAACTGGTGGATATCTCTGTCAAAGTTTTGCGTTCGCGCAGTCCGAATGGGGAGCTGAAGATGTGCGGGTAGGGAGTTTATCCATCCACTCAATTCTTGAATATGGTCTGACGTTGTCGGACCAGAGTGTGTGTCATGGCCAGGTCGGTACAGTGTTTTAGCAACTCTGCCAATGATTGCACACAGGCGAACCCACCATATGAAGATTTCCCCTTTTCGTTGAAACTTGGGATTATCCGGAAAGTCAGCGAGGGATGGTTCAGCGACGTTGCAATCCTCTGTGTCAATGATTGCCGGCTTGCTCTGGCATAGTGCTGTGAGACGCTCTCGTGCCTGATCAAGGAAAAGGTTAGTTTACGACTAGTACGACCACAAGTAATAGACCTTGATCACTGGATTGAAGCCACACTTACAAACGCAGTCCACCATATTCTGCGCCGCACGCTGAGGATGTATTCTGACCTCATGGGATGGTTCAAAGCAGGCTGACGGTGCAAATTCATCTGTTGTGCGTGACGTATCAAAACAGACGTCCACCACCAAGATGAGTGTCGATGCACGGTGGTAGGGGCCCGTGGTGCCCACCAATAGAAGAGGGCCACTGCCTTCAGTGTTAATAAGGGGTCGGATTCCTCGTCGTTGTAGAAAGCACTTCGTGCCTTCATATAGTATTCGGCAGGTCCCGGATGCGGGATCAGTGGCGGCTGGACATTGCTTCCCGCAGTTGCCAGCGCATTCTCGAGGAGTGGAGACCGTGAGATTTCCTCGAAGATGAAATCCGGGTCAAGCACAGGGCACCAAGGGTACAAGTACTCGAAATACGTCTCGGCAAAGCTTTCCTTTAAATCTTGGTGTTGTGGGTCGGGAACGGGGTACCTCTGCTGGAAAGAGTTGGCCTGTGCTTGTTTCTCGGCGTCTATTGAATATTCAGGGCCGTAAATTTGCAGAAATCCGGTGTCTATATCGCCCTTCTGACTTTCCACGACAAAATCGGTACGAGAACCACTGCTCCGCTGGGATAGTTGCGTGGGTGATGGGTCACATGGGACAGAAGCTTGTGGTAGCTGAGGGGCAGGTAGCCTCTGCGTTAACGGGGGCCGGTTTTGGGCTGCAATACTAGTCGCATCGTCTTGACGAACTTCTCTAGAGTTGGCTGGGTCATTGAAATCTGATAACAAGACGTGGACGTCATCTAGGCCGGATTCCTGGTCGAAGGTAGTTGTCTGGGCGACGTCGTCCGCAGACTCGGTCTGTGGAGTGAGGGGCCTCTGGCTCCGTGAAGTGAGTCCCGGACTTGACCGTTTGGCTCGTTTTGATGGTCGTAGTTCGCAGTCTCTTCCCGAAGCGTTGCAATTTGTACAATCTCGTTGTCCCTGTGCAGACCTGGCCTGCATGTCAAGTCAGGGAGTGCTAGCGGAGAGCTAGCCGAGGGCTTCTTATCTCGAAAGAAGGGGAACGCGAGCGGGCTTACCTGCAGATCACATTTGATCTTCTTGAAATGGCAAACAAAACAGGCATTCTCCGCACGTCTCCTTTTCGGCTGAGATGCGTCGAATGGAAGCCAGTCCGCAATAGTCTCAGGCATGGTATCGGGCAAGGTGGACAGCGCTGTCGTGGAGTGGCACGTTTGACTTGCTCAAAATTATCAGAGTGATGGGTGCGCGGAACGCCAGCTTGGGTTACGGAAGGACCATTTTCAAGGGAGAGCCCAGCACCTCGGCGCCTAAACCCGGGGCCCCGGACTGCTAGAGTGCGGGGTCACAGCGGATGGGGAGGTTCTTTGTTTGCATAGGCATCTACATCCACTTAGGTAGTACTCAGATAGGTAGAAGTACAAAAGTACTGGGATGAGACTCGCAACGTCTTGGCACATATTTGGCCCACATTTCTGAACGGGACTACTACGTCCTTCATCAATCGCAGCCACTCCTCGTGTTATCAAACAACCATCTTAAATCTAGGCCCCGCCGAATTTCACCAATCACTAAATGCAACGCTTGAGGGAACCCTTGAAAGTGCGCCCGGGATGAGAAGATGGCAGTCCACATTGCGGATTGTTGTAAAGTGTTACGATTATGCGGACTAAAACAACCAATAGGTTATATGAGTGGGCGTAGGTTTGTGCAATCACCATCTGTCGTCTATCATACGAGCCATGCTCCAAGTGAAGGGGACTTCTGCTTACTTGCCCAGTGTGCTCTAAGTGAGTGAATTTAGACACATTTCTCATGCTTCCTTCAGCTGCTCCGCTTCCTCCACGTACCATGCCAGATCACTGTCCGGGTCCATCTCCCACTCTGTGAATCCGTTCCCCATAAATCTAAGCGGATTAGAAGTACGATAAGTTATCTCGAAGTCTTCACCTCGGATGTCGGTAAGCATTCGGTTGAACAAGTGGGCTGAACCACCAAAAAGGGCTGTCACGCGGCCATCGACACGGTTCCGCTTGTACCAACTCTTACATCCACCACTCCAAACCAGAGTCTTGTGAATCTGGTCGGTGTAGCGAATGAAGGCGTCACAGACCTTTTGTCGAGGCTGAATACACTTAATGTCCTCCGTTGCCATCTTGCGGATCCACTTGACGAAGTAGTCGCCGGTCCAGTTGAGGGACTCGACGAGAGATCCGTGGCCGCCGAGACAATTGGGTCCCATCATCAAGAAATAATTCGGGTAGTCAGGGACAGCCACCGAAAGGTACGAGTCTGGGTCTTCTGCCCACCTCGTGGCGAGCTCTGTTCCTGACCGGCCGACTAACGGATATCTTGGCCGGTGGGAAACATCAAAGCCTGTAGCGCAGATGACTGCATGTATGAATTAGCCATAGATACTCCTGACACTCAAAAATGGTGTATCAAGAACGAATAGATGCACCGCACGTCTGAATCCTGAAAAATTACTTACCAACGTCACACTCATAAAACTCGCCGTCTGCCGTGTAAACTCCAGTCTCCGATATCTTTTCCACAGCGCTGTTGGTGATGTGACAATTCGGTCTCAGAAATGACTCCAGGTATCCAGGGCCTGGTGTGATTCTTCGGCAGCCCAATTCAAATTTCGGTATCAGCATGTCTTTCAACCTCTGATCATGGTTCAACTTGGCCGCCATCTGTTCGCTGGCCAGTCGCATGCCCTCCTCATTGTTCTCGCCCTTTCTGAATATATAGAAAGATTTGTTTGTCCGCGAAACGATACCTTTTCGGTGCTCAAGATGCTTGGACGGATCATGGAACCTCTGTCGTTCCTCGTCTGTGTACTTTGGATTTGGATCTGGATCATCTCTCCCAAGGTGTTTCGATGGCGGTGCTCTGTAGTAGACCCAGGCTGGCCCACGGATGAAGTTCTTGACGTCCGTGCCCGGAAGCTTGGCCATCTGCGGAACAATCTGTATGCCTGAAGATCCATTACCGATGACCGCGATTCTCTTCCCTGAATAGTCGTAGCCATGATCCCAGTTCGCAGAGTGCGTAATATGACCTTTGAAGTCATGTAGACCAGGAATGCTTGGCCATGAGGGGTGGACAAGCACGCCTTGGGCTGATATCAGAACGTGACAGTGCTCCTCACGCCGCTCTCCGTCATGCTCGAGTATTACCTTCCACTGGCCCAGGTCTTCGTTCCACCGCGCCTCCACGACTTTGGTGTTGAGCTGCAGGTCGCGATCCAGATTCCATTTCTTGACGGTGGACTTTATGTAGTCCAGGATGTCATTTCCAGAAGCGTAGAAACGACTCCAGTCTGGATTAGGGTCGAATGGAAATGCCTAGAATATTCAGTTGCTGCTCACGAAATTGCACGATGAAAGTGAGTTCTCACATATATGTGCGCTGGGACGTCACATTGGACACCAGGATAATTGTTGACAAACCATGTGCCCCCAACTTCACTGCGAGCTTCAAATATCGTATGGTCTACGATATCCCGCATGTCGGGAAACCTGTGCTGGAATTTGTGTGCCATGAGCAGACCCGAAAAGCCAGCCCCGATAGTGAAGACCTTCAGTTTTCGAGGCGTGTATGCATAGTCGGGGCTCAGCTTGAATGCTGAATCGTCGGTCGTGACATCAGCGGCAAGCTCATCCGTAGTAGAGAGAGACTCGTCACTTTTAAGTAGGGTCGGTGACGCTGTGGCAGACATGAGCGGGACTTCACCGTCCGACGGTACTGTCCGCATCGAGTTTGATACAGGATTTACTGGCAGTGGAACGTATTGTTCGACGAAAGCGGTCATGTTGTATGAAATTAAATTCAGAAAGTTGAAGCTCAGTGCCAGTAGAGTGATCCGAGCTTCAGAAGCTCGAGTCTATTAGCAGTACTGAACTTGAATATATGCGTTTAAGAGACGCTGCTAACTTGTCAAACAAGTCCACCTCCCGAGGTCTTTTGGCAGGCGAGATACTAATTCAAGAACTTCACCTGGTCTATCCAATTTCAGCATTGATCCACTAAATGCAGCGGCCGAGAAAGTACCCGACTATGTTCGGCAAATGATAAAGACTTTTGCGGACTGCCGAAGAGCGCTGGGGTGGTAGAGCATTCCTCCAGCCGGCGGTCTGAAAGTGATCCTCACAGCTCCGCGGCTATCCCAATTCAGTTTACCGGAACCACAATCCACTTTTGAGCCGTGTCGGATGAGGGGTTGTTGCTTGCCAACGTATACAGTATTATCGAAGACGTTGAGTCTGCTCCAAATGTCTAGCACTCCTATACCCGAGGTCCGGAATTCATCTAGACTGACCAGTGTTCAGTCTATCTGCACCACAACTTTTCAATTCGATTAGGTAAAAAGGCAAAAAAGCCGCGGAAGGGACTCCAATATCAAAGTCAAAATCATGCCAGTTCCTTGCTATGCCTACTCTGGACCCATCGACCATACAGTTGTGCCAGACCTGGCCGGTCTGAAGGGCAAGTCTGTCATCATCACGGGAGGCGCAAATGGAATGGGAGAGACTTGTGTAAGGCGCTTTACTGAGGAGGGAGCTTTCGTTACATTCGGTGATGTCAACGAACGAGGCAAGGAAATTGAAGCAGAGCTCAACGCGAAAGGCAAATGCTGTGCTTTTGTGCGATGCGACATCAGAGACTGGGATCAGCAGAAGACACTGTTTGAGATTGCCAAGAGCCGGAGCCCGGCGAATAGCATCGATATCGTCATTGCCAACGCTGGGATCAGCCGAAGCTCTGGCGATAGTTTGTGGACATTGGATGACCCTGCTGCAGAGCCTGTTTGCCCGGACTTGAACATTGTCGAGGTGAATCTCCGCGGCTCGCTCTACACGTGGAAGCTCGCTGTCCATTATTTCCGGCAGCAACCAGAGACTGAAGACCGCGAACGGTGCTTTATAATCACAGGAAGCATGGTTGCATACATCGACTCACCAGGAAATTGGGAGTACACAGCCACAAAGTATGGTCTACGTGGATTTATGAAGACAGCGCGGAGGTCCAGCTGGGAACAAGGCATCAGGATCAACTATGTGGCGCCGTGCTGGTACGTACCTCGACATACTAAAGTCTATACGCGAGAACGGAGAATGATTTATCGCAAGTCACCGCTAATCAATCATTTCGACAGGATCAAGAGTGATATCAGATCAGCAGAGTACGAGCAGTGGCTGATCGAGCGCGGAGTGGAATTTGGTAAAACTGAAGATGTTGCGGCCTGCATGTTGAGGATTGCTTGTGATACTTCTATAAATGGTGAGAATATACCCAAAACAAATTTCCATTGCCCGCGTGAAAATCCAGTGTGCGTTGACTGACAGGTCACCAGGCCGCTCGTTGATGATCACGCCCCGAAGCCTTGCACGACAAGGCTACATGGATGTTGATCGAGAGGACTACAAGAACAGCCCAGCTGATCTATATCTGAAGAAAGTTCAAGAGTCACAACTAGTCATCATAGAGGACAAGTGGAAGGATGACTACCAGGTCAGAGTTTACAAGCACTGAGGAAGAGCCGGGAGGGCGCCCATGTTCCGCATAAAATTTCCACGAAACTTGCCGGGGAAGGACATAGACTTGCAGACGGCGAAGCATTGAAAATTGTCTACATCACAATATATGGCGAAGACCTATAGTTTTTGTTTCAAAGACTTTGATCCTTGCAGCGACCAGAATGTGGAGCTTTCTCGGAAGCTGAATGGTCCCCAGCGTGACAAGGACTCTAGAGAAAGCCACTTACGGGAAGCATTACTTTCTCTGTGTACAAGCAGGCTGCAATAAACTACCAGGTCACTAATTCTGACGAATGTCGCTACAGACACACTGCTCCCAGGGTCGTGTGTAAAAGTGCTTGAGGCTGTTGGTCGGATTAGAGGCTAGGGGAGGGCTGATCACTTTGTGAGCACCCATCGATGATTGCGATGTGCGCCCTTACATACCTAGCAAGTAGGATCGTATGCCGAGGCTATCACAGGAGAAGCGCTGCAGTATTGACTTGTACAGTACGAGCTGTTGGAAACCTCTGGAAGACAGACTACTAGGTACGTGCCTAGTTCCTAACGTCCGAAAGCTAAAATAATCACATTGCCCGATTGGGCCGGTGGAGCTAATTCCATGTCAATTGATTGGCCAGAAACTTGGGACAACCGCCTCTGGCACAACCACCTGTTGAAAAATCGCCTCTGGGACAATGGGCCTCGAAATTTTAGTTTGGGATGAATTGTCAGCTTGATTATGCTCTGGGGTCCATCTTTCAGATCCTCGCGCCTGCCAGCCTGGACCCTTGGCACGTGCTACAGATCCTCCCTGCCCACGGAACTTTCCTTCATCTCGATCTCAGACAAAGAATAACCAGCAGCAGATTCAGCTTCTTCTCGAAGTGGACGCTTATGCAAGAAGCTCGCAAAAACTGCAACGGATTCATTTAGTTGGTGTAGCGGCTTGAATCAAGGATGAGAAAATTAATCACTCACCGACGAGGAATACAGCTGCAAGCGCAAAGGCCAGGATTGAGTCAAAGCCTCGCTCAAATTCAGGCACCATTGTTTGAGGAAAGATGAGAATCCGAAGGAAAGAGTCTGCCATGAAGATTAATTGGCTGTTGAAATCTGACTTGCTATATTGACTTGCTTGTTGCGTAGAACAGCGCGTTCATGCTAGAGATAGCAAAGGCACGCTCTTCGGCATTATCGCTGTTGATCTCATTTGCCCACGTCTGTGATGGATTGATTTCAGTACATGACCGTCATAGTCACCCAAGTAGCTGCGGTACTGATGTACTGACTCACCCAGGTGACCGCCGTGACGTAGCCGCACGACACGAGAAAGAAGCCAGCGACGCGGGCGCTGTCTGTCGCAGGCCAAGCAGTCAGAATGGAAGAACCGATCACGGTCGTACATATTCTGAATAAGTTCGTGAGCGGAAGATACTGGGCCGAGGTTTTTGAGGACTACGAATGTCAGTGAGAAGCTCACCAGAGGGCCAATCATCCAGAGAGGTCTGTTTCCGGTCAAATCAGACATGAAGCCGCAGGCGAAGTTGGTCACCATGGAGACGAGAATAGCGCACGCCGTAATGATGTTGCGTTGGGTTACGGTATAACTCATCAGACCTGCACATTGTCAGCAGACGTTTGAGTCGAGTCCGTTTCCGAGACCAGCTTACTTAGATAAATAGCGAAATAGCTATTCGCCTGGCACGAATTTCCATACTATTTATATTGGTATCAGCCCAGTCGGAGAATCTAGGGAATAGCGATCTCGACGAAGCTAAAGCCTCCAAGACAGTATGCGGCCGTTGCTTACAAAGATATACGTCAAGCACAGTATCCACCAATGCCAGTTGGTGAACATACGCTTGACTAGCTTCAAATTCACTAACCCAGTGACTTCAGCCTTAATCTGTCTAGTAGTACGATGCATGGCCATTTGCTTGTCTTCCTCGGTAAGATACCAAGCTGTGGTGTTGTGGGGGTAGTCCGGAAGAAGCTACCAGACCTCTAAGGCCACGGGCAGAGATATGCAGCCACACACTGAACGAATGCGCCCAGTCAGCTACTTCTTCAATGACAAGTTCAAAGTTTACACCGACATGTGACTTGCCGATATACAGCCACCTCCACCCGGCCAGACCAAGGCGCCCGTTCAAAAAATTGTATATGCCGGCTTGCAAGAAGCCAGAAGTCGCCTGGCCAAAGAAGCTCGTGACATGCCAAATTGCCACCCTTTCCGCGAGTCCGGATTTGTTATACCAGCATCCGAGAAGGGAGATGATAATGGGAGAAAAGGCCGACTCAAAGAGGCCGATCTTGAAACGGAAAGCGTACATCTGATTGCTGGATGTGTCTACTGCTTGTGCAAATCTGGTATGGAAATAGATTTAGGTACGCTGTAAGTAAATCTATACGTAGGTAGTTCTGAGGCATTAGAATCACAGGAATACTTCAAAACTCACGTGAATGCTGTCCATCCCAATTCGCAGACTACTATACAATCTCGTGGTCGGGTCTTTAGAGCGATTACATTTGAGGGGACTTATAGAATAGCAAAGGCTATTGCATAGCACACTGGGCATGATCCTGTCAGTCACGCCGAGGACACCATTCCCCTACCTCCTCTCCATCACTTACTTTGCATGTATGTGTACTCATTGCCTTTGATATTCAAGTCCTCTTTCATGCCGCTCACAACTAAAAGAGATGCCAGGCGGTCAAGATCTCATATGGCAGACGCGAGGAACTGGCACTGACTTACAGGCATTTGTGAGGTTGCTCTGATCGATGTATTTCATCCACTATGCAAGTCAGCCTACCGAGATCCTGGAAAATATTCAGAGACCTTGCGGCGACAACTTGCCCATCCAAACGTGGCACATATCAAGATACCTAAGTCCAGCTTTCGAGTCAAGGCGCGCTCCTATCATCTGGTCAGCGATTCCCGGTTTCTTTACAAGTTTCAGTAGACTTACGTGTGGGCTTTTGAGGTGCTGATCAGCATCCCAAAGATGGTAGAGGATCTTGGTCCTCTACCGTAGTTGCTGAGACGTGTTCAAGTCTTCACATGCGCCGAAGCCGACTTCCGGAGCGGTTACTGCGGAGCTGCCATGGCATGCCTTCTTCTCCCTCTCCATACTTTAGTGATTATACAGAATACAAGTTCTAAATTCGTAAAAGTGATGAAGAGGAACGATTTACATCGATTGTCGTGCATTCAGAAGGACACTGGTCGCAGAGTTCCGGTATCTACTTCCTTTCCATGCATAGAAATTTAACATCGTCTCATTCAGAAACCCGAAGACGATCTTAGGCCTTTTCCTTCGCCTCCAGAGCCTAGAGGTTATAGAGATTGTGTATCTATATCTTGACTTTGAGCTCAAAGCCCGGCAAACTCGGCACGCTGCATGGTCCAGACAGTTATTCCCACGACACCGCCACGGTGAAGACGCCGGGCATCTGCACCGCTGGCCGTTCGATCCCAAAGATAAGCTGCAATCATGATATGAGGCGGGTCCGAACTTGGGCCGAGATCTGTCTGAGACAGTTAGAGCAAAGTATGTATCTGCATTTCCCTAATTCACCGGCTCGGCCAGAGGTGCTGCTGCGTAGCCGGACATCGTCGGCCTGCTAAGAAAGACTGTGAGAAGATTTGAGCACTCTATATTCGCGAATTGAGTCAAAATACCCCAGTCTCGTTTCGAGACATGAAGTCAAAGTCTTTCAAACCAGCTAGCACCACCCTAAAGATGTCGACAGCCATCGCAGACCAGATCGCGCTCGCTCGCGAGGTCTGCCGCCCAAACCTGGTCAAAAAGGTCATGCTCGAAAACAAGCTGGCACATTCCTTCGGTTTGCGCGTGGCCTTCGCAACGGAGATGCCTTTGGTCGCCAAGCGTGCGGGTTACTCGGCGGTCCTAATGAATCTCGAGCATATGGCCATGGACATGGAAAGAATGAAGGATATAGCTGTATCGTGTCTGAATGTCGGATGAGTCTTTCGCCTTCATTACCTACTTGAACGTGGCTTTAGCTGATGGGTGGTTTGTTGAATCAACAGAATTATGCTGACAGTGGTTGTGCCCACGTGCGCCCCAGATTGTATCTCACGCTGCCTCGACGCTGGCGCGCAGGCCATCATTGTTCCTCAAGTCAACAACGTTGAGCAGGCGAGGATGTGTATCAATGCGTCCAAGTTCTCCCCAATGGTGAGCTCCGAGTCATCTACCATCTTCGCCTCGTACGCCAGCAGTGCGTGTTTGAAAGTCAAAGTCGCTGGACTCACAGAATAGTATCCAGGGGCATCTTTCCGTCACCGTGGTGACGGCAATGACTCACTATACCACGACGTTGTCTTATGCGGCTATTGCTGAGGTCATAAACGACGCCGTGCTGATCATTCCCATGATCGAGACCAAAGAGGGAATAGCGAGTGTAGAGTATGGCGAGAACACCCGCTATACCATTGAAACTTGCTCCACTGACCACATTGCATCTTTAGAGCTATAGCTGCCGTACCAGGGGTTGATGCTTTGTTCATCGGTTGCGCGGACCTGTGCATGGAGTGAGTTGTGCACCTATCACGATGATCGGCTGATGATAATAAACTCACACAAGATTATTTAGACTAGGCATCCCCGGTGATTATGACTCAGACTTATTTCAGTCCACCGTTGCGAAGATCGTAGCCGCGGCTGAGAAGGCAAGCGTAGATGGCCGTCAAGTGTTCGTGGGACTGGGCGGAATGGAGCCTAGACTAGATTTACTGGAGACGTTGGTGGAGCGCCATGCTCCTATCAGGTATGTCCTCGCCAACGCATTTCTGAGAGATGGGCCCTATTTTCTGATGATGTGTAGGTTTGCTATGGCAGGTCGTGATATGGCAATGCTATTAGCTGGCACGTCGAAACAAGCGGCGGCAATGAACGAGACATCTTCTAGACTCCAATAGGTTTTCAAGGTGGTCTACAGACGATGTCGAAAAGTCAGGTGGGAGTTGCCACGGTGCAAAGCGTGGGACGAGGGAAGTGAGCGGCATCGTCCAGGAATATGTATCGAACACACCCCACAGGTACATATATCATCACAGGATGCCTTTCGGACAAGGCAAGCGGGCCGGTATTTCGAAGTGCCCGCTTGGGAGGCAAGGGCTTGCTTGCTGTACGGAGGTGTGACGAGCAGCGCTGCGTGGGTTGATAATAAACTGTGCATTACTATACTCTAAAAGAGAAGAGTATGAAGAGACAAATGGAAGACAGAAGGGTTCTATATAATAAGAAAGGGAGCGAGGTATCCACTAAAGTGGATCCCTTTTGTGACAGGAGGTCTCTGCAAAAGTATTGATGTAGGAAGACAAGGATCTAGAAATCTGGAGTGCAATTACTGAATATTTTAAGCTGGTTACGCTAAAGTTGATTACCATTATCCCCAAGGTAGGTGACTATTCTAGAGGTGATGATCCCAGAGGTGATGATCCCAGACCTTAAAAGTGGTTAGGTTATCCTATAGGCGATGGATGCTTAACGATGCTACGGAGCAGGTCGACTGATCAAAGATTCTGGCAGCGACGTCCGTATATACCGATTCTTGCATATATCTCACCCCTCAAAATGAAACACAGTACCCGCCTCACCCATCTTCGCCTCAATACGCAAGCACCCCTCCCCTCCCTCACCATCCCGAATCATATGTTCACTATGCGTAATGACCAACACAAAATCCAGTCTCGCCATCGGCGACCGGCACCATCGAACCACCACATCCTGACCCGCTGCGTCCAACCCATCAAACACCTCGTCCACAAGCAGGTATCGCGCCCGGTGGCGGGACCGCGAGAGGCTAAGGTGGAGCAGGGAGAAGAACAGCGCGAGGTCGATACGCTTGCGCTCGCCGCCGCTACGCTTGGCGTAGGAGAGGGCTGAGTTGATGCCGAGGGTTTTGTCGAGAACCATACCGCCTGCTTGCCCTGATGTTTGCACATCCTGGTGCTCGTCATCATGGTATAGCGAACGCAGCATGCCACTTGTCATGGCGCGAACGTGGCGGGTGTCGTCGTATAGGAGCGTGAGGATTTGTGATAGGACGCTGTTGAGTTCGTCTAGGCTTTTGCTCAGGACGTAGCCTCGGAAGGTGTTGGTGGCGGAGGACGACTTGGTACCTCTGCTTTGGCGTCTGGACATGGCGGTTTCCCAGAACGCGAACAACTCGCGCGATGAGGCGAGTTCCTCGATCTGGGTGTTTCGGACAGCTCTCTGCTTCTGCAGTTTCTCTATCGACCTCGATTCTTTGTCCAAGAGCTGGGTATATGTGGCTGCTTGACTCTCGTTGTTTGTCATGCTGTTGTAGAGATGTGTGACATTATGTGCCAACTCTGCAAGCTTAGTCTCGAGTTCGTCCCTCTGACTGCGGTCTGCACGTTCATGCTGCATCCGCTTCTGCAAGGCTTCATTGGAATTGGCTATCAGCAAGGACACACGATTTTTAGCTGCAGAGTATTGCTTGGCAATGTCCCTGGCTTCGTCGATGGACACGTCTTGAATGCTCTGGAGTACCTCATTCAGGCCCACACCGCGTGCCACAGCTATACGCTCAGCAAGGTTTTCCGAGGTGACCTTCAACGTCTCCAGCTCCTTTGTTGTGATGGATATGTCCACATGCAGCCTTTCGAAGTCAGCTTGCTGCCTGCTCTCCGCCATTCCCGACTCGATCCTTTGGAGCATATTGTTGATGTGGCTCAGAGCTCCTAGGAGCCCTGTCACAAACCGACGGACCGGCATCCAGGACCCGGATGAACCTGGGCCGTGGATGCGGTTTCTAAGCCATTGCTGGAGCCAGGCGATCTTGTACTCTGCGCCTTGAACGAGTTGCCAACGTAGGCTGCGCGGCGGTCTGGCGCCGGCCTCAGCCATTCTCAAATCGTGCAGTCGTCTTTGAGAATCGTACAGCATATTTCGAGTGGTTGACTGCTCTGTGTCGAATGCAATCCGAAGATCAGCGAGTTGAGCTTTCGCCCCCAAATCGTCCACGTCCCGCCGACCCTCGTCGACTTGGGCCTGGATTTTCGCCAGAGCCTGGTTGTCATTGGCTTCATTGTCCAACATCTTCATGACGAACGAATCTCTCTCCTCCTGAACTCCGGACTTATCACTCAATGCAACTTCCAAGCTTGCTGCCGCTTCTGCAGCCTCTTTCTGTGTCTTGGTTCGTCTTTTTTTCATCTCTGCCACCTGACCCTTGATATGCGTGATCGTGTGGTCGAGTCCGTCACGCTGACTTTGCAGCTCTCCAATTTCCAGATCAACATCCCTCACCATCTTCTTCGTTAGATCGGAAATTTCGTCCAGTTTCGACAACCCAAGTAGTGACTCAATCAGCTCTCTGCGCTGCAAACTGGTCGAACTCAGGAACCCGGCAGTACTCTCATTGCCCAAGACAACAGTTCTGACATACGTATCATAGTCGATGCCTAGCAGCTCATCGATCGCAGCCTGCGTGGTGCGCGGATCGTCCTTCTCAAGATGCGTCTGTTCCTTGTCACGGAGTTTTACGATCACCCTGTTGCCAAATTCCTTGTGCTTCCGGTAACGTGAGACTGTGAACCCATTTTCAAACTCCAAGCTGACGCTGCAATTCTTGCCGGCCACATCGTTGACCACGTCGTTCACAGCAAGGCCGTTGCGCACGCAGCGACCAAATTGGCACCAGGTCATGGCTTCGAGAAGAGTACTCTTTCCAGAGCCATTGGTGCCAACTATGAAGGCCAGTCCACACGGTAATTTGTTGAATCTTATGGTTACGGAGTCTTGCACGCCTAGAAAGTTGGTCATGATGAGTGTTCGGGGTTCGGCGACGAAAACTTGCTTGGCTTCGGTGTCGTTCGATGCTGCATGTGACAATGTTGACGGCTCAGCTACAGGATGGGCCGAAGATGTTGCTGCCTGCAGAATATCTTGATAGGATGGCGCAGGTGCGTTGGCGTCTGTGCCAGAGGTTTGAATTAGACGAATACCAACGTGGGTCAGCTCACCAGTTCGTCCTGCGAGAGACGGATCTAGTTGCAACGCATCAACATATTCTTGGGCATTTCGGACGAGGTCCAGAGGATGGACCACTGGGGGAGGTTCTGTCTCTGGTTCAGATTTGTGAACCGCGTCTGCGTCTTTGATGTCCTCTTGTGGACCCGCACCCTCCGAATCTATTATTTGATCACCAGGAGACTCCAACATCGAAGGCATCTGCTGTGAAAGTCTCTCATACAGGCTATAGTCACTGTCAGGAACACTTGCACCAAGTCCATGAAGTCCCAACCGGTCCTCCGATTGCAAGATTGGTGTCATAGGACTCCAATTTCTGACACTTCGTGCACCGAGTTTGAGAACCTTATCACGAGCTGCGAGGTATTTGAACTGCGTCAAATCGCCAATGAGCATGACATGCTTCCCGACAACGTCGATATCGAGCGCCTCACGAAGAACCTGGTCCAGACTCGCTGTGATGAAGTCGACAGCATGCGGGTTGACGAGCAATTCATGGTGCAGTGTCGTGGGGTCTAATAGCACCACGCCTCGCTGGTCGTCATTAAGATCAGCCCAAGTGAGCTGCAGTGGTGACCCGAGATAGATCACGCTGCCCTGTAGACTGTCGACATTCTGTCCCTTGCCATGTTGCAGCATCGTCTGGTGGCTGTGAAAATGACCTGTGAATGTTCTGGCAAGAGAGGCAAAGCTGCCAGGCCCGGTCAGGCCACGATGCGTGATAGACCGTATTACTGAGTTGCCGGTCAAGGGCTGAACGACATGGCGCTGCGTGACAGCTTTGTTGATGGCAAGATGTGCAAACGCGACCGTCTCAGCGGCCTCGGGCGGATCGAGGCGCGAGACAGCAGACGTCAGCTCAGTCTGGTCTTCGCGAAAGGGCAGCAACAGCACGCGCCTTCCATCCCACTCATGGCTCGAGACGCCCGAGTGCAGCTCTACGAACGGGGTGAGTCGTCGAACGGTCAGGGCGTCCAGAGCCGTGGTCGTGTAGTCGCGTTTGTGGGCCAAGTCGTGGTTGCCCAACAGGATGTTGACGCGTGGTACCGCGTCTATGAGGTTGCTGAGGAAGCGATAGCAGGCGGACAGCACATGGGTGGGCTGGTTGGTGCGGCTGCTGAGCAGGTCGCCACAGATGACGACTCGTGTGATGTTGTGCGCGTTGGGCAGCTTCTCGATCCATTGCGCTGTCCGCTGGATACGGTCGAGATCATGAGCTCGGAAGTGGATGTCGCTAAGGAGAAGCCATCGTCCTGGCCGTGGTTGCGTGATTCGCATGCCACCTTTTCAAAGTTGAAGGTTTGCTGATATGCTCCCGATGAGATTGATTGCGGCGTACACTCAGACGGCATACAACGTCTCCATCAGCACAGAAAATAGAACGAAAGACGGTATGCGACGCACAATACTGGTAGCGAAACAGAAATAAACCATGAATGCACTTAAGAGATACAAAGTAGCTCGAGTGGCAATGGCTTGTAGGCCGGGACAATTTTCCCATGTCAATATTTTAACCAATGACGCTACCATTCGGGTGTACCCTAACCCTGGCGACGAGACACGGCAGCTTCCCCACGATGGTCTACTTCCTTCTACGTTCCTACTTGGCCATTAACCACCATGCTAGCATGTCTACTTAGGATCTGTGACATCTCGTGCTGAAGAAAGCCTCCATGAAAGCATGAATTTGGCTTTATTTGTCCTATATAGCCACGCCAACTCCCTAGTGCTGACGTGTGAATACTGACAATCTTGAGCGGGGTTGCACCAACTTTTGTGAGGTTGCTTCAGCTCACACTCCGACCCGCGTTAGTGCCTACTCATTGGACCCTTCACCACGAGTACTTGCTCAGTTGAAGCACAGTGGTCTGAAGATGGCTGTACGAGTGGAAGTCGAACTATAGCGGATACTCGGCAACCCACGAACGTCGTACAGTCGTCCCGCCCTGCCAGACCTAGGCCTTCCCAAGTTGAGACTGTCTCAGCAAGCCGCGTCGCAGGAAGCGATGTCCAGGATTGTTGAGCCCGAGCGCCAGGGCCCTCGAGCTCACTCGACGACAAAGTCTGGTCAGGCTGGCCTGAATTTTACTGCCGAGAGAGAGACTAACCCAAAGAATTACACCGCCTCGGAACACGACCATGTACAGAGATGGCCTCCTGTAGATCGATACGTTTACCAAAGCCTATCGGATGGCGACTACATCAGACGCCTCATTTTGGAGCCCGGCGTGGATGACGATGTCCTCGTGGCGCGTCTCGAAGGTATCGACCTGTCGCAAGCCCACGGTTCCTTCGAGGCAATATCGTATGCCTGGGGGTCAAACGTCAAAGATCAAGCCATCACTATCGATCAGGCACAGATGACAATCACGACTAGTCTGCGAGACTCGCTGCGCCAGGTTAGGCAGCCAGACAAGGCCCGAGCACTGTGGGTCGACGCGATCTGCATTAACCAGGACGACGACCGAGAGAAGGGACGCCAAGTCGAGCTTATGGGCCGAATCTATAAAACGTCGAGTTGCACTCTGATATGTCTCGGCTACAGCAATATGTCGTGGTCGCGTCAAGTCGCCGCGCTCATAGCAGAGATCGAGGAGATGATGGAGCAAGTCTTTCATGGTCTCGGACTCTCCATGGACTGGGATAGCTTCCCACGTCCGGCAGCAGATCATCCTCTTTTTGCCGACAAGAGATGGAAATCATGGGGGGCGCTGATTACGCAGCCTTGGTTCCATCGTGGGTGGGTTGTTCAAGAAGCAGCACTCGGTCGTCAGTGCAGGGTGCTCTGGGCGGGCGTCGACATCCCATGGCTCGGCATCCTCAGAGTTGGAAATTGGTTGAATATGCGGTCGCATCACCTGATTCACAAGTCAACTAGCCGAAGACTGTCAAACTTGCATTCGTGGACATATGCGCTTAAACGCCCGGACGAAGCCAGGACTCTTGTGATCCGCCCGGGAGAAGGAGACAGTATTACCGGCCCAGCCGTGACGACGATCAAAGCACTTGACCATGCGCGAGACCTTGAATTGACGAACCCGAAGGATCGAATCTATGCATTCATGGCTTATCCTACTTCAGATGCAGCAATGCTTGCCTGCGCCATACAACCGAATTACGGACAGGACACAACACATCTGGATGTGTACTGGGATTTCGCCGCCAAATACCTCGTAAAGACTTCGGATTTGGACATATTGTGTTTCGTGGAACAGGACGAAGATGTGGTGGCCGCAACTACAGCTCACTCGCATCTGGAGCAGATGCCCTGCCTTTCCTGTCCGTCCTGGGTTCCGCGTTGGGATCGCGGAGCCGGAGTGGCACCTATTTGGGCTCGGAAGTTCCGAAAAATTGACAGTCCCAGCCAGGAGATAGCGCTGTTGGAGAACGACTTGATCCTTCAAGTGAAAGCAGTAATCTTCGATTCCGTCAAATATGTCTCCGAAGTGATCAGAGCCGCGACTCAATCTGATGAAGCTGTGGCATCAGTCGTTTCGCAGTGGAGGACCATGGCTAAACAGTCGAAAAGCTTCTCAGTCCTCCACCAGAGCCATTTGGGTTCGGCGTTCCTTGATGCGTTGTCAGTTGGACGCTATGTCGGCCATGAACAGGTGTGGAACCAGGCCCTGAAGGCTTTTGCAGAATTACTGCAGTCCGACAGCCCAGATCTTCCAATGAGTAGATACAAGAACGACCAGAATGCACAATTCGTCTCAAGCCCTGCGTTGAATAACGCCAGACGTCGACGGCTGATTGTGCTTGGCCGCGGCCTCTATGGAGCGTCGTCGGCTACCACGCGCGAGGGCGATGTCTGCGCTGTCATTTTTGGAACCCGTGCACCACTCATACTCCGAGAGGTACCTGGAAGAAGAGATCAGTATACCGTCATTGGGGTTGCATACGTTCAGAGTGCTGTGCTCTCGGACGATGAAATTCCTATGAGAATGGGAGAGAATGAGGCCTGTGACGATTGGAAGTATTGGAATTTGCCGAAGAAGGACGTATTTCTTTGTTGAGAAGTTGTCTTTCAGGTCGTGTGTCGAAAATAGAGCCGTGCTTGTCATACATACCTCGCATACTGCCCCAAGATATACACTACCAGATATTTGGGTACAACGTCCTCTTACAATTTGCGTCCGGTCTGAAACATAGGTCGACAGGACTCCGATTTGACTGTGACATTGATGCTGCCCAAGGTCAAGTTGACTGGATCACACAGATTTTGTCTATTCAACTACGTAGTGAGGTGATGTTAATCTCCCTTTCACTTACCACCTTCGACACGCCTACACATCTCCAGCAGAGTCTTCGCTGCCCATTCGAAGTCGGATCTCAAAGTTGTGCTATACCCGGTGGCAAGTCTCCTCGAAGTACGCGAAAACAGTGGCCTTGGCGTCAACGCCGAGTGAGAGATCCAGGGGCTTCTTGAGCAGGAAAAACATCGGCTACTTGCCCTCAAGGAGGTACTGAGTCGCATCCGGAAAACAAGGTCGAAGAAACGTGAAGCTATTTTTCGAACATTGACCTGGCGAAAGAACTAGGAGACTATTGCTCAATCGCAACATGACGCCTAGAGGTTAAAGTCTAGCCTCAACGTGCTGGTTGAAGCTTTATACTCGGAAGCGCCATCGGTACTCTCTCTATGGAAATCTCATTGATCCCTAAAGTCTGAGCGTTTTCACCAAGAAGAAGAGATGCTAAGATTCCTAGGAAACTGGCGAGATATGCTACAAATTCGGCTAGAGCTCGAGAAAATCACCACGTCTGGCGTTGAACACGCGGGCTCAGAGGTAGACCACGCTGCCAGTGGACTCGTGGAGAAGCTGTTGCTGCAGCACCAGACATCAATCTCAAAAGGTCTTGACCAAAACCACATGAATGTGAAACAACGGCTGAACAGACGAATCACCACCATCTTACAGGAAGCGACCAACTTTACCTCTGAGCCCTGCCTCAGAGAGTCTCATGAGGAGCAAAGCAGAGGCAGTTGGGTTTTGATTGAGGCACCGCCAGTCCACTTGCAGGTCGACATATCCGCGTGCGTGTCAAGACCAGCAGCGCTCAGCGATGCCTTCAGTCTTGAAGCAGACGCTTGACCAGCTATTTGTAGGCTATACAGGACTACCGATCTTTGGAAATAAATGTGACTCAATGGCTTGCGAGCAAGGTCAGATTCCTAGCCTTAGCGTGAAATATTGGTTTCCATTTGGATTTTGTTGGTCTCAGATCATTGGGTTGTAATTTGCTTACTAGGTCAATGTTGGCCCTTCGCTCCAGCTCAGTACGTTGCGCTGTGTTCCTGACTCTTCTCAGATTGTCAGCTTTTCGCTGAATAGTAATGTTGAGGGACTGAAAAGCCTGTTTGCTCAAGGGCTTGCTTCGCCGAGAGATGTCAGTACGACGCGCGGCTACTCGCTATTTCGAGTAAGTCCCATGATAATCTATACTTACTGCCGTACTTCGTGGGCTCTGTACGGGCAGCAATATGAAGCGTGCAAATTCCTCATGACTGCGGGCGCTGATCCAACTTACCGGTAAGGCGATTTGTGGGGGCGAGGTCTATTGAGGAGTGCTGACTGTGCTGCAGTCCAATAGCTCTGAGCGACGACTGCCCAGCCGACAAATCCTGCGATATTATACTTGGAGGAGGGCTGCCACGCGAAGTGATGGATATCTTGAGAATCATTGCTGAGCGCAGTGATTACATTGAGTCACAGGACTTCTCGAATTTGCACAAAATAGTGCTCGGTATTTCTCTTGCGGACTTGCAGCAAGAGCTCTGTGAGAACACTTGCGACGTAAACGTGCGAGACACGACGGGCAGAACACCTCTGCAGTGGGCTGCGGCAAGGGGCGACGAAACTGCTGTGGTGACACTTCTCAGCTTCGGCGCTGATCCAAGTAATATTGACAAGAAGTTAAACACCCCATTAACTCTGGCAGCAAATCAGAACCACACAGTTTGTGCTCGGCTTTTGCTCGAAGCTGGGGCATTGCCGGATCTCGTCCTTCCCCATGGCGTCAAGTTTGGGACGCCCCTGAGCTGTGCGGCGCGCAACGCTCGAGATCCGATGTTAATGAAGACTTTGCTGGATTTCAACGCAAATATCGAGGCTTGCGGCGTGGATGGGATGACGCCCTTGCTCCATGTGGCGCGAGGAAATAGTGCCACACATGCAATGCTCCTCCTCGAGTATTGAGCCAACATCAACGCCATGTCTGTAAGCGGCCAGACGCCTCTCACACTTGCTATTGAATACAACAATAGCACAGTCCTGAAGTTACTGCTTGACCGTTGGTCCGAATACAACGAGTGTCCGAGGCTCAAGGGGCCTCACTTACTCGAAATTGTCGCACAGTACGCCACTCCAAGCACGATGCAGATGCTGGCTGCTGCCGAACACCTTCGCGCGCGGACCGACAATTCTTACATCATGGCGCAATACACATAGAAGCTCGAGAAGCGTATGGACAAATCCGAGAAATTGCTGGCGGCTTTCGATGATCTAGGCTCTGTGCTGCGAAGTGATGCTGCAAACTCGCATCAGGTTGAGAGCCGGATGGAGTCGGGGCTGCTTGATCGACTTGGAATCGTGGACGTTGCAGATGATGGCGATGACGACGATGCCGAGTCCGATTCGAGCTCGCTCGACTTCGAGGATGCCAAAGAATATCCTCAGGCAGCTTCTGAGGCTTTCCCGACTATTTTGAATTTCTGCCCCATGGCAGGCAGGACTTCAGAAAAGAGCAACGGTGTGAAGGGTTGCAGAGACGAGCATCATTCAAAGGACAAACCATGGTTCAATCAATTGCTCTGGTCGCAGAGTTGAGGTTCGGAAGAAAGCCGCAGGGGATGCGTTACGATTGCCGATGTTCCCCAGGTTGAGATTTGTTGGGCGTATAGCCAGAAGTAGAAGTCTGAGTGGTGTCGGGGCCGGAAGCCAAGGGGGGAGAGGCTCTGAGCCATCGAACATGTGTGAATGATGTTGTTCGAACAACAAACACAAGGCTCTGGTCTCGATGGGATACATGTAGTGTTCGCTATCCGTAGATGTCTGCGGATCATTGCTGTGCATCATGACCTCAGCAGGCTATCGGCTTACAGCCGAACACTCCATCCAAGCGACGTATGGACCCCTTTGGGGAACCAGCGCATATTCGTCGCGGCGATTACGCAGGTGAGCCTCATCGATGCTGGCTATGGAATTGGACACAAGGGCCTAAGGCATTGGGGGCAGCGCAAGCTTTCAACGTGATCAATTGCTTTGGGTGCGTGCAACTACTCAATGATGGCACCGTCAAGACAGCTCGTTGACGATATGGAAGAGCCGGCATATGACGCTCCGCAGCTGCAGAAACTGCTTTGACAAGGCAGCAGTTTCGTATGTACCGACCAAATTCTACAGCGGGCAGTTCTGGGCGAGGGTGAGTGTATCGTGAGATGCAAGGCTGGGAGTGGACGGCGTGGAGATTGAAGGAGGTCTGTGAAGAAGTTGTGGCAGGCGAGTGGAGACGGAGCTGGGACACTCGGTTTGCAATCTACCCAGTGATGAGATATCCGATTTCGAGTATGCACAGGTGGATACGCGTGAGCCATGCCCGATTCCCGAGGTGTTCTAGAGCGGACGCTGCTGGTGGGGTCTTCCATTGGCGTCGCGAAAAATACCTGTGGTTGTCAGTAGCGATGGCATACGCACTAAGTCTTCGAGGCAAGCTAAGTACCTACTTAGTAGGTAGGTTATAGCCTAGTAACGTTCGCGTGGCTGCCGTAACCGCGGCAGACTCCCAGCAGTCGGAGAATGCAAAGTGCATCGCTGTAGTAACAGCCGCGGTATGGCCGTGATAGTGGCGGTAGTGTCACGCAATCCGGCAATGGCCAGCCTCGAGTGCCCTGCAATAGTATTCCCGCTGCGTCCGCACGCAGATGTGCGTCTTGCGAAGTAGCCAGTCCGATAGGTACTGTACTTGGATTCCTTGGGCACTCTATCTTTGGCTCTGGTTCCCCACCGCTTCGGTAACGAAAAGCAGTAAAGTGAAGAAGTCGCACGCATGAACACACTGTAACTCAACAAAGTGAGATTAAACAGTAGCGCGCACCAGGCCGGATCTACACGTGGGTTCCCAGTTGAGACAGGGTGGTTTAGTAGTGATGCTACCCTGTGATGCAGGGCCTGGTGGGGTGGAGACAAACCCCAGATTAGGGACTCCATAATAGAATTGCCATCCCTTTCTTACTTTTCGCGGCCTCGGGTCTTCGGGGCGTTATGATGTCGTCTTGGTCTGTGTCTTGCTCCTTGGAAGTGGTTTGTTCGTTTATCCGTCTCATCACATCCCATACTGTATAGTCGCCGACGTAGTCCAAGAACCTTGGAACTTGGTATTCAGCGGCTTGTGCGACTACCAAAGTACTAGTACTGTTCGTCCTGGTGCACCGCTTGTTACTCAAGCTCAAGCTCAAGTGATCCCCGCCTCTTTATATTTTGCCGTCTCCTTCAAGTCCCAATGCCCTTGCCGGCCGTGTTTCATCCAATTTGTTCCCTACAATTGCGCTACCGAACCCTCGACAAACCCTCCAGGACCCGGCGTGGAATTGCGCCTTTGCCTGGACAGCCAAGACAAGAGTCAAGACCCGTTCTTCAGCCAGGTCAGTCAGGTATCGAGATAATTCGAACGCTTGCGAAACGGCCACGAGTTCAGCGTTGGGCCGCAACTTGCAATCTGCATCTGCACTCTGCACTCTCTGCATGTTGATGCAGGTGTTGCATAACTTGAGGTGCATAGGTATTGCACACAGGTCCGATTGTGCCTGGCTCTCGCTGACGTATGCGCACCGATCGTCCTACCGCTACCTAGGTCCCGCCCTGCCGCCCACCCTGCCTGACGCCTGACTGCCCGTCTCGGCTTGGACACAACGGACTGCCTCGTTACTGTCTTCGTCTGCACCCACCCTAGAAAATACCTCTTCTCGAAATCCCCAAACAAAACATCATACGCCCGAAAGGTGACAGGTATTACGCACATCACCATTTCGCTACACGACGGGCTTGTTCCTGTCCATGCATACTGCATCAAATTGCTTCGCTTGGTGGACAACGGAACCGTCATCCCATTGCATGCGCCACTTCCGTCTCTCCGCCGCCAACAACACCAAGTCTTCGGCCTAGAGCAGCTGCGCCAGCCATTGCAATATCGCCTTTCTTGCTACTACATCAATGCTTCTGCTCCCGAGGCGGTCGACACCAAACAGTCCAGTGGATTCCTTTCTCAAAAACGAGGCCGCCCCAACGGGGTTGGTTTAACCCACCTCCTGAGTGCCGCCCAGCACTTCGGAGTCGCTAAGGGGTTACACCGAGCCGCCCCCCCCCACTTCCTGCCGACGACAAACAACATCGCTCCTCAGCGCATCCTCTCAGCCATTCCACACAATGGCCGAGCGCGAAGATCACAATGGTGGTATTATAGCAGCGCTGCGTAGCGTGTATTTCTACTATATATCATGCTCACCATGTCGGAAGGTAGGCCATCGGCGCGAGACCCGGAGAGAGGCCCGGCTAGAAGCCGGCCGCAAAGCGCAACTGGAGATGGAACAGCCAGGTTTATACCGCCATCCGAATCCCGAAGGCACAAATCAATTTTGGTTGGAAGACATAAACATGGGGCCTCATTTGCCAAAGCACAAGGTCAAGCGTGGCGCAAGCCAGGCTACGAGCCAGAGGAACCTCCAAAGCACAGGCACTACAGAAGCAGATCCGTCGAGGAGGCCGACGGCAGACACAGCAGACACAGCAGACACGGCAGATCCAACTTCATCAATAGCAGAACGACCGACCAGCGTCGGCAGCAGTACCCGTTTCCAAACCACCGCGACCGCCAGCAGTCCCACCGTCGTGGCGGACGAGCTCGAGGCGCGAACCACCCTGTCCATGTCCGTTGCAGACTCCCAGGACCTGGATTGGAATCGAAAAAGATACGACAGAGAAGACGAGGAGCTGTGGGGCAGCCATGTCTACAACAAAGCCGGGCAGCGCATACGCGAGGTCATCACAAAGGGCAAGGACACAGCCGGCAGGCTGTTTGACGCGAGCAGGATTCCACGGGATCGAGAAATCACCGAGGAAGACCGGGCCAGCTTCTACACCACGCCACGCAACCCACCGGTCAATGAGTACCACCCTCCAGTCGTGAGCAGCCGGCCCGCGAGCAAACACGAGTACCGATGGATGCTCCAGCCCCCGCCATCGGCCAAGGTTATGGAGGGCAAGGTCCCAGTCAACCGCAGCGGCTCTCTTACGAGCGTCAACAGCCGCCGCACCAATAGGACCACTGTCGCTTCGAGCAAGGAAGAGCTCGGACTTGGTCGTCGAATGGGCGAGAGAATTGTCGAAAATAAGATCCGCAACGGCGAGCGACCCAACGGCACCGACCTCTCCATCAGCACCTCACGCCCCCGGTCACGGAGGACCAAGACCGCCTCCACGGTGAACAGCATCCCCACGAGCCAGCGATCGACTAGAAGCCGCAGCAACACCACCGGCTCCGAGTCGTCCGACACCATCCTCGAGCGCCGGATGAAGAAGCGCGAGGCGGCGCGCAAGGCGGCGCAAGCAGCCGCTGGATCCGATGCTGATAACGACACCGACGACGAAGGGAACCCCGTCGGCGGATCGTCAGAGGCAAGGGCGGCTAGGAGGCCGCATTTGGAGACGATCGTCAGCTCGGACCTCGGCAGTCAAAGCTCTGCGGCCACAATGCGCCAGGCATCATCGCTCGCGGGCATGTCGGAACCAGCTGCGGCGCGGTCGCCCAGTCCTGCGACGGAGTCCAAGTCATCGCCGCTCGAGGATGTCACGAACCGCTCGCCATCCACGTCGGCGTTCGTTACGCCCGGGCAGTCACCGGACAAGGAGCGTCCGGCGGGAGCGTCGCTTGACAGTGGACTCGCTTTGGCTTAGTTTCGCCAGAACTGGGAAACTTCGCGTTTCGTGTGACATATTTGTTTTTGCATTGCAGGGAATTGCATTGGTGCGGCGAGCTTTTTTTTGGATTGTTGCTTTACGGAGTCTTCATTTTTCCTGTGTCAAATGTCAGACTGCATGGAATTTGTGGACTTGACAGAATCTTCGTGATTCGATTCTTAGGAGTGGATGGAGATCCAGTGTGAGTGGGGTCTCAGGAGTGGGGTGTCGCTGTTGTCTACAGACTATACCTAGGTATTCAATCGACAATAATCCCAGCCGTCTATCGTAGCACAGATAATGTTGCAGGATGGATCAATTGTCGGCATAGAAGGCTCTATCGGTTGCCATGAACTTGGTATTTCCAACCTCTGGGCCTAGACTATTGCTCAAGGCTCTCTGCTCCGAATATAGCAGCGCGGTTTTATGATCTGGGTATCCAACATAACATCTCGGTTTCCCCAAGTAAGTCTTTCTTGCCGTGCCATGCAACACGACGCTGTGCGCGATGTTCATTCGCTCATGCGCTTGTGCTGCATCACAGGTGCAATCCTCCATCTTCCTCGTCGTTGCCTGCATCCTCAGCGAGCCGCACTTCCAAGAGCCGCCGGAGCTCGTCATCTGTGAGTCGTCCTCCTCGGCCGCCAGCCGGTAATGCCGTACTTGATGATGGTGCTGTTGTGTTGTTGGTGCCCGCGCTTGCCAAACCCGCGCCGTTCGGTCGCTGTGGTGGTTCTGTTTCCATGTGTAACTCGCCGTTCCGGATTGTGCCCATCTGGAACGTCCCGTCCGTCCAAGGATTCCCTGTACTCGATGTGTTCGACGTCGTCGCGTTGTCTGTCGCAGCGCTCGCATCCTCGCCACTATGCACGCCATTCGTCAACGGCCGACTCCCCGCCTCCCTCGCCGTCGGCGCGGGCGGCGCAATCACACCCGGCTCGTCGTCTTCCACGACCTCTTCGAACTCGCGCCAACTCGCGCCTCGCCTCTCAACAACCTCTACTTTGACTAGCTCGATGCGCTCGCGCATGCGCGCCATGACGCCCTCGTTCTCGCGGATCGCCTCGACGCAGTCCGGGTCGGGGGTGCCAGGCGGCAGGTTGAGGGAGGTTTCGGTGCCGTTGGCGAAGGGGCGGAGCTGTGCATTGGAGTGCGCGAGGTGGTGGAGGGCGTTGCGGAGCTCGAGGACTTTGAGGTGCAGGGCAGCGAGGGGCAGGGCGGGGAGGGCGGCGGCGAAGCGGGCGGGGGTTATGGGGGCTGTTATGTCGGGGGTTGGAGTTGCCATTATCGGTAGATTGATGCGGTGATTTGATAGAGGTATGGTGTGGTGTCTGTTGATTTTTGATACTTGATGAGAGCAATGATGCGAAGTGAAGAGTGAGAAGGAGAGGTTGTGAATTTGACTTGGTTGCAATCCTACAAGGCAGGCAAAGAAAGTCGCAAGCTGCTCCAGGGCTGCGGTGACGTTTGGACCCCTGTCCGAGGTCGCTATCTTATCTCGCCCTAGCGCCCTGGCCCCTGCATGTGTCTCCTGCAGTGTGGGTGAAAGTGCTGGATTTGGAGGGGCATTTCCAATTAAATTTTATTTGGTCTTCGGGCGCGACTTGTGACGCGCCCCAAAAAGACGACACTCCAACTCCAAACACGCAAATCGATCACAATGGCCAAGATTGAGGATGGCGCTGAGCCCCATGAGGTCTACCCGACCATTTTGGTCCTGGACTTCGGGTGAGTAGACCCTGTATGGAATTTGACAGTCGTGGATCCAGAATACTGACATGAACTAGGAGCCAATACACTCACCTGTCAGTTTTGTCATGGGATTTTCAGAGACATGTTTGACGGCGCTGCGTCTGTCATGAGGCAACTTCCTATCCTCGATTGAACGCTTGAACAGAATTTCCCAATGGGCTTCTATCTTGCGAAGCAGCGCTCCCTCCGCTGGGTTGTGAAGTCCAGTCGAGAATGACTCACTGACAGGAGCCGATGGCAGAATCATCCGCCGCCTCCGCGAGCTCAACGTCTATTCCGAGATGCTCCCCTGCACCGCCAAGCTCTCAGACCTCAAGTACAAGCCGGTCGGCCTCATCCTCGGCGGCGGGCCCTACTCGGTCTACGACAAGGACGCGCCGCACACGGACCCGGCCTTCTTCGAGCTGGGCGTGCCAATCCTGGGCATCTGCTACGGCCAACAGGAGCTGGCCTTCCGCTTGCACAAGGATAACGTCGTTGCGGGCGTGCACCGCGAGTACGGCTCCGCCGAGCTCACCGCGTCCAAGAGCATCAATGCTCACGTCGATCGCTTGTTCCAGGGCATCGAGGGCGCCATGAAGGTGTGGATGTCGCACGGCGACAAGTTGGCGAAGCTGCCCGAGGGGTTTCACACAATTGCGACGACGCGGAACTCGGAATACGCGGCGATTGCGCATGACAAGGAGCCGATTTATGGCATTCAGTTTCACCCGGAGGTTACGCGTGAGCTGAGTCTCTATTGTAGTTCATAATGTCATAATTGCTAACATGCTTTGCAGACACGCCAAATGGTATCCACCTGTTGAAGAACTTTGCAGTGGGCATCTGTGGCGCTACTCAAAACTGGACGATGGGCAACTTCGTCGAGCAAGAGATCGCCCGGATACGAAAGCTGGTCGGACCTGAGGGCCAGGTACTGGGAGCCGTTAGCGGTGGTGTAGACTCGACTGTGGCTGCAAAGCTTATGCACGAGGCTATTGGCGATCGTTTCACAGCAGTCCTGGTAGACCACGGCTACTTGAGATACCAGGAGCGCGAGCAGGTTGTGAAAGACTTGACCGTAAGTCATTTGCTGCATTGACTAATTTCGCTGGCCCAGTCGCTGATTTGATATGTATAGGAGCACCTGGGCGTCAATCTGCGGGTTGTGGATGCGTCAAAGGAGTTTTACGCGGGTCTCCAGGGTATCACAGATCCGGAGAAGAAGAGAAAATTCATCGGTGGCGCCTTCATTGACGCCTTTGAGGCCGAGGTTTGTGACACCGCATCACGCGCTGGAAGCTTTCAATAACAATTGGCAGGTTGAGGTACTCAAGAAGGAGGCTTCGTCAAGCTCGAACAACATTGGCTGGTTCTTGCAAGGCACCTTGTACGTTGACACACTCGTCTCGTCTGCCGTTCGATGCTAACTGCACCCAGATACCCAGACGTGATAGAGTCCTTGTCATTCAAGGGACCTAGTCAGACGATCAAGACCCACCACAATGTGGTAAGTCAAAGGCTCTTATGCGTCCAGTAAATTCCTTCATGCTCACGAAACACGGTCCTAGGGCGGACTTCCCGCACGAATGACCGAGGGCCAAGGTCTAAAACTGCTCGAGCCTCTTCGTGAGCTCTTCAAGGATGAAGTGCGCGAGATGGGACGCCAACTCGGCATAAACGAGATTCTCGTGATGCGTCACCCGTTCCCGGGCCCAGTAAGTCAAATCACAGCAGATACCTGGAACTGATTAGCAGTGAATACTGACGCGTTATCGCAGGGTATCGCGATCCGCATTCTTGGCGAGGCAACCCCAGAGCGCGTCGAAATGGCACGTAAGGCAGACCACATCTTCATCAGCATGATCCGCGAGGCGGGGCTGTACAACAAGATCGGTCAGGCCTTCGCGGCGCTCGACCCCAGCCGAGCGGTGGGCGTCATGGGCGACAACCGCGTTTACGAGAACATTGTGCTCCTGCGCGCTGTCGAGACCAGGGACTTCATGACTGCTATCGCGTACCCGTTCGCATCCGAGTTCTTGACCGAGGTCTCGACACGCATTGTCAACGAAGTCAAGGGCGTCTGCCGTGTCTGCTACGATTACACTAGCAAGCCTCCTGGAACGATCGAGTTTGAGTAGGAGTCAGAAACAAGGGACCAAAATTCGAGTCACAGCTCTGGAACGCGAGTCAGGGGCCAGAGAAGATCAGCTAGAAGTAGATTCCGCGATGTCAAGTCAACAACAACCAACAGGAAACAGATAGAAGCGCAATGAAACCTGATGATAATGAGGCTCCGGGGCGGCAGGGCGGCTGCGTGAGAGAGGAGCCCTTCGGCTCGGCACGCTGCAAGTGACCGTTGCACAGCAGCGAGACAGGGATCCTCGGCCGGCGGTAAAAGTTCTTTTCCGACCTCATCAATGATCTCACGACAACGGCTGCCCAAAACCATGTTGTTATGACAACATATTATGAGCGCAAACATTGGTCAATTGGGACAACCTGAAGATTTCGACAGTATGATATAACGCCTGATGTGATGAGCTCATTTCTCGGGTTCAATTGTCTTCGGACGAGCCCCAGCCTGGCTGGGGCCGTACGATCTCAAGCTCACATCTCTTGTGCGCGGTCCGCGAGAATAACGCTCTACTTATCCACCAGCCAGGGACGATGCCTCTCAGCCTGGACCAGCTCAAGTGACAGGCTATCTACTTCTGTGCCTGAGCTCAGGCACATCTCACATTTTCAACGACGCTCACCGCCAATTCTCATCAATCATCAAAGGCGAAACCTATTCGGCTCCAGATCGCCTCCCGTCATCACTAATTACGTCCACCTTCCTCCCGACTATCACGATGCTACAGGGCTCCCCTTCCGTAAAGGCGAAGGTCTAAGCCAAGACGAGACACGGCGCATATTTCCCAACATGAAAATCACACCTGTGCTCGCGACTGAGCTTCTCAAGATCATGCACGGCCGCAGGGTAGCTGGCACACTAGACGACCCTTCATTCCGAAAGCACACGGCGACTTTCTCCAAGCAGGAAATCGACAGAGCGCTGAAGTACTTGCGAAGCGAGGTTCCCGTGGATGAGGTCCTCAACGCAGGCCTGCGCGCTGAGGACGAGCTGCGGGAGCTGGAGCTTGGCATGACGGACAAAGCCAGCGAGGAAGCGCCTGTCACCGAAGTCGAAGAGGAGATTGCCTCCGTAAAGAAGAACGCCAAGCCTTCCAATGTCTATGGCGAAAGTATTCTCGACCGCATCCGCGCGGCCAATGTCGCACGCGCCGAGGCAGAGGAGAGAGCAGAGGCCGAGCAGCGCAAGAAAGAGGAAGAGGCCGCTGCGCAGAATTGGGGTGGTCTTGCAGCTTACGATCCATCGTTACATCGTGGCTTACATCCCAAGCAGCTGGAGCACTACGAGGCCGCGACCTCAGACCTCGAAGAGCCGTCCATGACGACACGACGGTGGCACACCTTACTCCCCACGACCATCTTCGTCGCCGCGCTGCTCAGCGGCCTCTACCTAACCGTCGCTTACGTCGCCCCACCGCGCCCTGGCTCAGTCCTCGAAACAAAGCTAACCATTGGCGTCATCGTCGCAGTCAACGTCAGCGTGTTCATCGCATGGAGACGGGTACGGCTATGGAAGTATCTCAACCGGCATTTCATCCTCGACCTCGTGACACCGCGCCCGTACCAGGCCGTCACGGCTATGTTCTCCCACCAGGGATCCGAACACATTTTCAAGACACTGCTCGTTGGGATCGCCGGCGGCCTCCTGCTGATCCCCGAGATCGGGCCCGTGCCTTTCGTCGCAACGTATGTCGCCTCCGGCGCATGTGGGTTCCTGGGGAGTATGTACTCGCACGTGGCACGCGCGAAGCTAGGTACCATGCTCGGCGCGTCGTCGGCGAGCTTTGGTGTGGTTTGTGCGTATTTCTGGCTGTATCGCTTCGATGGGTTCAAGATCCTGGGCTTGCCGCCGGATCCGGCTACAGGCCTGCAGGGACTTGGAATTATTGGCTTGCTTATGGCATTCTTTGCGCTGGGGCCGATGGTGCGACGGCAGGGCGGGGGTGTAGATTGGACGTCGCATTTGGTGGGCATGTTGACGGGAATTTTTTGTGCCTCTACAATGGAGCAGTACTGGGAAAGATATCGAGGCTTAAAGCCAGAAAGGATAGAGTCCATCGAGTCATCGACAAAAGTTGAGAAAATATGAGGATCTACGAGGGACAGATCGTCTTACTCATAGAGAACTACGAGACGGAAAGCGAGTTGTGTGTAGTATAGTCGTGTGAAGTATCTAAGCCGGCGACCTATACCACACAAAAGCAGATTTGCTTGTTCGTTGCGCCACAGTTGGCGTTTACTCGAGATCATACAAGAGGGCAGTACATGAGCGCCGAGCAGCAGAGGTCATTAGGAACATCATTAGGAACAGAAACGCGAGATCTTGTTATGTACCGTGTTCTATGCTGTTCATCGCCGTGTGCATGTCGTCCAGCTGTCAAGTGGGCGGCCCATGTGCCATTCCGTCATCTTGTCGAGCAAGGCTGGATCTATGTTCCGATTTGCCTTCATGAAGACAGTTTCGTACGGATGTATGTTGCTGCCGTAGTAATTGCCTGGATACAAGATATCCTCAAACTGTCCATTGTTGCAATAGTCTTCCAGGTCGCTAGCCGGAGCATAAGCTGTCATCAACACATCCACACCGTACCCTTGGGAAGTGATGAGTCTGGTCGATCCGAGTTCAGTATGGATAGCCTCGAACATCGTCTCATGGCAGAAGCTGAGGCCAATCGCGTCTTCCGCTTTTCCCCAGTGATCTTCAGCGCCGACTGAGTGTGCCAAGTCGGGGTTGAGAAGAATGCCCATGCTCACGTCGTCTGTGGCCCACACCATCGATTGCACATGCGGTGTCGGTTGGCAGTTTATGGTAGTGCCGACCAATTTAATCTTGTCGCTGAGGCGGTCCAGGAAGATGTCGGTCCAACATGCGGAGCTGTACACGGGCAAGAATGGTCCTCGAACACTGGCGTTCATGGTGATGAAGCGTTTGTACTTCCTCCAAAGGTCGTCTTGCCGCAGTACTTCGCCCATGGTACCGAGATCGAAGCATGTGTTCTCCCTCTCGATTACCCTGACGTTCTCAAGAACAGGAATCAGCTCTCTGACTGTTGTCTGGCCATTCAGAATAAAGACGAAGTCGGCGGCGGCGTGTAGTCCTTTGTTCAAGAAGAATTCCAAGTTTGGTCGTGCCGTGTCTGACTCTGCATAGGTGTACAAAACCAGGGGTCTGTCTTCAATGGCCTCAACGTCGTGCTCAGTTGGTGCGTACTTCAAAGGCTAGCAAATTCGATTAGCACTGTGAGGCATTGAATCAAGACTTTCCACGCCTTAACTGACTTTGCTGATCCAATCACTTTGCATCGAGATGAGCCAGATCAGTCCCAATCCGAGGCCCAACATGGCTCCGATTCTCCATGTGAGAGCGTCCCGCATAGACCGCATTTTTCTCAAAACCAGAGGCTCACGATGCTGCAATCAGACCAGATTCGAGAACTCGGGAAGACTTGTATCTGTAACGAATATAGATTGGTAGCCAAAGTCCATGAGAGCTGAAGAAAGCGAAGACAGAAGCGCCGGAACAGAGGAAGTGTGCTTGCGAGCCGCGCAATCGCCGCACTGTAACCTGGCACAAGCGACCACAACCGAAGCTGTGACAGGAGCATGCTAACAAAAATTGTGGGTATCTCTACTTTAGCTTCCAAGGCTGTCGATTTTGTCAGCCGGTGGGACCCCTGGTCAGGGGGCTCGTTGGTCAATGCATATTCGTACCCACAGCAGACTACCAGATCTACGAAGCTTGCTGCACAAGCACAGGGTTCCTGGTCGCTACTTTACACTCTGATATTCAATTAATCTACCGCGCGTTTGTCCTGATGTTTATAAAAGTTGCCTCGTCTACCCAGCAGGGTTGACCAGCAGAGCCTACCAGCGCCACACACAAGCAGAGAACTTTCTGAAAAGCTTGGAATGAAATTTCTTTGGAATTTATCGATGCTAAAAATTAGTGTTTGTTCATCAAGCTCTATAGTAGTCACTATTGACAGGGTACGAAATTTGACTTCGCGATGACCTGAACGTACTGTCGAAGGAACAAGACCAGCACATGTGCTTTGACCCTGGCTGAACACACGGGCGTTCATCTGAGCCAACCCAGATCGCACTCCTGTTCAATAGAGCTGTTGGAATTTGCAGTATAGAGCAGTCCATTGAAGCTATTAGTGACTAGAGATCCCACGCCCCTAGAGAGTCCGTTTCCGAAATGGGTACAAAAGCAAGTACCTGTCATCAAGAGAATCTGATACGCTCGCTGCCCATTGACTTACCAAGGTAAGCGCATTTGAAGCCTGACATGGTCTACTTATATGCGTACCACGTAGCATCATCGAGCATTGATGACGGGTTCGAAGTGCTGTGCTGTAGGATGAAGAGAAAACGCCCACTTTAGGTTGATATGACCTATCACTGATACAGGTGGATACCTGTGATCCTTCGTCGATTTACCTTGGGGCGGAAATTTGCCTAGGCGTTCCGTAATACCTCGGCTGCTCCCACGGGAATGGGCGTGTTCTGTGAATTTGCAGGAACCAACGGTATATTTCCAAGGCTTTGTAATCAAAGGTGTGTTTGCCTAGGTATGAGTTTGTCCACTTTCACATTTGACGCTTGTGGTGAGCCTTTTAATCATGACCCTGTGCCAGCCAGCCCTAGCGAGCAGCTTTCGGACGGCATGATTGTATAACAGACTTATGACTTCGACTTTTAAATCTTCTTCCAGCTCACAAGGTAGATCTTCTACTGACCGCAGAACGACCATGTGTAGGAACGATCAAGCTGGCCTAGAACCAGTCTTCACTGTTGAGCAGCACGGGCATCAAACCCACAGCCAAATCATTCAGGATTGCAAATGAGACAACCAGACCACTCTGGCCTGCAGTTGTTTCACGCATCACAAGACGATAAGCAGAGCGTCTTACTATCCGTCGGTTTAGACCATCGGGCTCGTAACGAGAGTCGACTGGTCTCAGAGCACAGCGAACCACAAACCGAGCCTACGAAACACACCACAGGATATTCCAATCGACGCCGTAGGATAATATGGATCATCGGTGGAAGTGCCACAGCTGGTATCATCGTGATACTGGTGGCTGTGCTGATAGACGTCCTTGCAGTCAGGTCAAAGAGCAGTAGCACAGATACTTCCACTGCAGACTCGGACTCAGCATGTTCAGGGACATCAAACTCGACTTTCGATGCCAACTCGACTTCCGGCTCCAGCTCATCGATGGCACTTACTCAAATTAGTCAAAACTCAGACTTGACCGTGGCCTGATGGCGGTCAAGCAATGGGATACAAAAATTTCTCTATTATCAAGACGTCAACGACACTCTGATGTGTTCCACATACGACAGTGGACGAGGTTCATTTACCACAAACAACTTGTTCTAAGAGGAGTCCAAGACTCTGGAAACTGTTGCTGAAAGTACGAGTCTCGCAAGTGTTTTGCCCATTTGGGGATATTGTATGCTGTGAGTCATTTTACTTGTGCATGCACGCACCATTTCGGAACACGGTGATACTGAAACTTTTCAAGCTCCAAATAGAGCTTTCTATTTCCAGTCAAATGCGACACTTTCTGGACTCCTAAATCCAGCAAAATACGCAGACGAAGGTTTAAGTACGGGTAGTATCAATGACAAGGAAGCTGTTATTGACACGGGAGGTGCACTGGCCTGCTACTGGCCTTACATCGCCGCCATCAGTGACACAGGCGGTCTCATGGTCCTCAGAAACGATCCCGGTTCCAACGTGACCTTCTCGCCGCAGTCAACTTGGACGGCCAATTCTCTGGATATCACACCCATGAGTCGGAGCAGACTCTCCGTTGTGCCTCTAGGTGTCTCAATGGCGAGCATAGAATCCAATGGTTACAGTGTTTTCTATTAAGACAACGAGGGAAATTTGGCCCAATACCAGCCAAAAGTTGCCGACAGTCGGCCCACTGGTAAGCAATATTCTTGAGGGCTGTGCACAAATCCAATGCGTACATCAGATCTCAGTCTTCAGCCACTACCACAACGTCAAAAGCTGTTGAATTTCCATCTATCACCTTACCCAAAGACGGCTCATTCGCAGCCTTCACAGCTGCTCGAGAGGATGACGATGAAGGCCGTGTAAATGCATATGTTCTGTTCATAGAGAAGTCCTTACGTATCAGCATGATTTACCTGGACAATGACTCGAGTTGGGACATCACTCAGCCAGCTGATTTGAGTAGCGCTGACGCAGGGACCAACATTGCTTGCTTGACCATGCCGATTAGCCAAGAAGATGCTGAATTCAAAGCCGTTAACATTGAGGTAGTTTCTAATGAGATAGCAGGGTGTCATTTCCAACGTGGAGTCTTGGTGAGAGAAGTTGTGCTCAGTGGAACAGACTGGGTCGAGACAGGAACCATATCTCTCAATTGACCCATCTTAAACTCCTGTAATGTACAGAAATCAAGCTCATGCAATGAATCCCACCTACAATAATGCCACGAGGATTTCTGTGTCCGACTAACTGAGCCATCCACATCCAGCTTCCTGGGGCTCTCGTAGGTAGACTAAGCAGCCTACCTCAGTCTTGTCCTTTCAGCATCTGATTTTGTTAATGCAACCTCGTTTCCGGTGATAGCTGGTTTAATTCTGGTACATGCCAACCTATAGCACTATTAGCTCAGTAAAGTTAGGGGTTATGTAAAGGAGCACAGGTACGAACCCTGAAGACATCGACCGAAACTCCACCAGCCACCTGCGCCGCCTTCCCATATGCAACAGCAACATTCAACCAATTATACTTGCTGCATGACGTTTCGAAGAGCAGGAAGATGTTTGGAGCATGACCTCTCTCACGGACCATGATGTTGCACCCGTCAGAAGTCTGCAGCAGGTACACCACGTCCGGATTGAAGGACCCATTATTGTCTACAAGGCCGTAGTCAAGACCACTCACTACTTTCCCTGTGGTTGATGATGGCTGTGTTAGCATGTCGTGATCATGTGACTGAGTGGAGATGAGGCGGAAAGAGTGTCCAAATAGTGCTCACCCTGCAGCCCAGGTCCGGAGAAATTGCCGCCCGCGATCGGTGCGAAGTTTCGCTGTCCAGCTGGTGTTGCTCCTAGTAGAATAGGAGCGCCGCTGATGATGTTCACAGAGAACATGTAGTTTGTGGCTGGATATACGACTGATGGCGGCGCGACCGCGGGCTCGGCCAGAGCAACAGTAGCGAGAACGAGAACGAACGACGCAAGATATGAGATCAACATTGTGGGAAAGAACGCAATATTCTAGGCTGAATATATATAGAAGCAACTTGGAAACACTGTGATTTATGTTGTGGTCTGACAATCTTGAATGAGATCACAAGGGTAGCTCAGAGGTGCTTAAATAAATTTCAATCATGAGACGCGGCCGTTCAATATTATAGCCATTCTTCTTCTTCTTCGACATACCGTAACACTACGCCAATTACGTCAACCATTGACGAGCTGAAGACATATCCATATGACTTTCTAAGTGTGCCGTTCCCTAGCGCGCCACAACAGCCGTCAGCTCGGGGGTGGTCAAACTAATATGGTACCAGCTGTCCTCGCAATGGTGGATGGCTCCGATAACTTCGTGAACTAAATTTTGCTTTCCTTCCAGCGTCCCTCGAGTCAAGAGGTACAACATCTTAGTCTCCAAGCGGAGTGCTCCAGCGGCATGCCTTGTAGCAGGTCTTCTCGTTATCTCCCCGGCTGCGGTCGCCTTTCTGGCTCCTCTTGATGCTAAGTCGTCCACGATGCCAGACAAGCCCTGGTGACACGCGCCTCCCGTCACATATGCCCAGAACAGACGACGGACTGCACATACCCGAGCGACGTAGGCAGGCTCCCGTGCGGACACCGACGCCCACCTGGGCAGTTCGCCTCGCCTAACACGAATAATCGGCTCATGCCATCTAAGCTCGACCATCACTCGAGTTCTCGAGTGATACTGATGTCTTATTCATAGTATCAGCCTCATCTGCTGTCATGGCTGCTTGGTCGAGCCTGCTGAACAATGGCTCCATTGGTGAGCCTAGTCGGAACGGCGAAATTGGGCCTTGGGACAGGTTGAGTGCTGTGAGTGATGGGACCGCGAGGCTCGGACGGTTGTGTGAGGAAGCCAGTCGACTTGAAGGCCGACACATGGTTGCGGGTGTTTCCTGATATGAAGTATGTATGTGGCGTTTGAGGGATCTCGAGAAGAGCCGTGTACGTAGGTAAGTGAGTAGGTATTGCGACTGAGGCTTTTGCGGTGACTCTCGTGAAATAAATGAGATTCCTCATACACTTTGGACTGGGGAAAGATACTTGAAGTGTCAAGTATGTTAATATGTATAAGCAATTACAGTCTCAAATTTGCTGTTGGCGCAAGAATGTTGGAGCAAAAGCACACGTCAGCACGGCAAATCCCAAATTGCTACAGCGTTGCCCAAGAACAGATCCGAACGTCAGCCGGAACCTGAGAAGTGTTCCCGTTATTTATGCAGCTAGAAATACTGAGCTGACGAGCTCCGCAGAACCGCAACACTCTGGGTCTGTAGGAGGGCCGGGACGGTCGAGCGAGCGGGCCGGCTGAGCGATCTCACAGCGCTTCGCCAGAGGACATTTGTTTGCTGGTGGCCGACTATGGCCTCGAGAGCGGGTGAGTGTTTCGTATGTGTTTCCTATACCATCTCTCTCCAGGGATTTGCTGTAGTGGAAGAAGGTCACGCCAGAAGCATGAGCATGTGAGTGACTCCTGGCCGGTTGGACTTCAGGAGTAATAATGGCGGAGCGCGGTGCCACCCGCCAGGTCCAATATGACATCCTCACATTCCTTTTCCCACAATTTTGGAACCTGATGTCAGGCCTATTACTCTCATCGTTCATTATCATCAGCTCAGGTCAGTCGCACCCTGGCAGCGTGCTCACACAACCTTCTTGCCTTTCCTTGTGCCCTTTTTGGATCACAGTGAAATACCTCTCTTGCACCAGCTGGCCCATAGGTCTCATCACCTTTCATCTACGAAGCGCCACCGCCTCTCCCTCGCCCAATTTCTTCGACAACATCAAAACGGCCTGGGACGACAGTGAAGCCTCCACATCGACAATAGATTCAGCAGCGGCAGCCACAGCAACGACGCTCACGTACCCCGGTTGCAACGCCTCTGGGGACAAATGGTGCGAAATTGTGATATCAGGCCCTGCGGCTAAAGACAGTTCATGCAATGTCTCGATCACCGACAGTCAGTGCAGAACTGTGACGACGCAGACGAATGTCAAGGAGAGTGAATTCGATACCTATCTCGGTAGATGGGCGATCGGCGTTCAACCGAATAGGCTCCTAAACTTGACCTACAATGGCAGGAATATTAGTGATCCTACAAAATGAGACTCGTACGGCTATGAGGTGGTGGCATCGACCGTGAACCATGCTAGGCTGTTTGGAGGTATCACGAACTGCACGGCTGCCGAGATTAACATTAATGCGGCTGTCCCAATGCCGATTGTCTCGGGCGGTCTGCGGGCGATGGCTGCCGTTGCTGGATTGCTGGCGACGCTGTGAGTGGTATGACGATACTTGTACCTTGACCTCCAAGACCGGTATCGTGGAGGCAAGGTGATACCGATTCGATTCCTAGTGGTTTGAGTCCTGACACGGGTTCTGTGAAGTGTTGACGCTGGCCATGTAGACATATACTTTTGGACGACTAAAATATTGGCCGCACTGCCGGAGTTTTAGCAGAGGGATATCTCCTCGACATGTTGACGTCCAATGTGGGCTCGAGAGGCATATTCAAAAGGAGAGAAGTTTCCGAAGAGTGAGTAGAGGATTGAAAGAGCGCTGCAATATCTTCTGAAGAGGTCTTTTTAGCAAGAATACCAAAGCTGCTTTACGGCGAAGACTCGTGGCACATGACGGACTTTCACGTGTCCCCATCATCCCAGTGGTGCTGTCCAGTATTAATCTGACCAATTTGACTTGTTTTCCTCAAGATGGCGGCATGTTCCTATGGCTACCTCATTGCCGGATTGCTGACTGAATTCAGACGTTGACAATCTTCAACATGGTCGTGCCCTTGCACGATTCGTATGACCCGACCGCACTCACCGCCGCACGGTCCTGGCCCGTTGAGAACGAATCAGTCCGCAGAAACGCTTGCGATGTTTCCACTAGGCTTTCTGGCACTCTTGACCACAGAAGTGGGTGACGTTGTACGGATCCTTGCAACCCCCACAATGCATCAGCTTTCCTTGGCCAACAGGGTCACCGTCGCCGGCTCAGATCTGAGTCAGGTCGGCCCCAACATCAACAAAGGTCTCGTGAGCCCGCAATTCAGATAGGTGTTGACTGACGAATTGTAGGTCCTCGCGTGCGATCTTTGCGCCGTAGGAAAGCAACACGATGACGTTGGCGATAATCTGGCACTCCTTGGTGACCAAGAGGCTGATCCTTCCGGTACCTGGTGCAAGTGCTTGGCCTGGACTCGGGTCTTCGCGGTACTTCTTGAGTAGCGGATGTCTAAGACCAGCGCCGAATTTGTCAAGGACGGAGCGGCTCACGGGATCGAGTCTAATGTGAACGTTGTTGCAGACAGGCTCAATGGCTGCTTCGTTGTAGATCATTCCCCAGGTAGCGTAGTCCAGGGTTGGCTGCGTAGAGACCAGGTCGACAATTAGCGTTAGGGATCGGACTCTCCTTCGTACTTCTCCATGCAATGCTTATGGACGTCCATAGAAGCACCAGCGAAGAAGTACATGAAGGTGTCGGTTAACTGGCCTCTTTCGCCTTGTCGATTTCCTCGGCTGGATCGGCTCCCAAACCGACAATTCGGTCATAGTTCTGAAGACCTGGCAATATGTCATTAATTATCTTGAATCTTGGTGATAATAGGCCGGAAGGGGCCAGAGAGCTTACGTTGATCCTAGCGAGGCAATCTGGCTGTAGTAAGAAGCTGACGGTGGAAAGTTCGGATTGTTCGACTGAGGCTCTCCTGTCGTGCGCGGCCCGAAATGGTCACGATCAATGAAAGTGGATCTTGCTGGTCGAGTGGTCCAAATTTTAGGTTCTCGGATAAGGGCTACATGAGCGGTAAAGCAGCAGAGGCGAATGAAGGAAGTCGGACATTGGACTTTAAAGGTGTGTGGAAAAAGGAGCTGAGGGAGGTGAGTCGACAAGCCAACGCCTTCTTCCAAGACCGACTTCCCTGCTATCGAGCCCGCCTCATCCTGCACCTCATTCTCACATCTCAAATCTAAAATGATTCGCCTCGCCTCTAGTTCCTAGAAGTATACTCTGTATATGATTATCTGGGTTTATTCTGATCTGAGTGCGGTTGAGGAAGTTGGTTTCCTCTCTCAGTTCACTCGGACAACATCGGTGGAATACCGCTTTATCGTCTTCGCACATCAGCCCATCAACCAGTCCATATATTTTGACAAGACCAACCGCTATCGCTGAAATCAGAAAGACCCGCGGCGAAGGAAGAGGTTGTGCCGGGCTCCCACTTGATCCTGCAACGGTAGAGACACTGAGGGGGTGGAGACGGGGAGAAGGGCAATCATAGTGGACATGCCCTTGTGAATCGCCGAGTTCGCTCGATGTCGACTTAGGGAAGCATAATCTGTCAATGATCGAGTCTCGAGAGCTGATACCACTCAATAAAGCAGCTAAGATGATTGTGCCGCCGGTTCTGTGATATTGTTGGAGGTGGATGAAGCTCATGCCTCCTGACTCATCTTCGGCAGTTCTGCGTAGCCCAACTCTCTGCCTGTCCCTTGGTCTCGTCTCCCACCCGACAGACCCGCACAATTTCTCCTCCGAAGTCAGATATCCCTGGGGAGCCTTGATCACTCCAGCTGATTGGCAACTCAACGGGCAAAGTCTTCCACGAAGAACTCGACGTCCAGTCCGACCAAGCCCGTTGGCAATATCGGCAGCCCGCAGCGCAACATTCGCAGTCAGCGCTAGCAGTGCTTCCTCAGCCTCAGTACATCTCATGTAGAGGAACACCACCTCACTGTGGGTAAAACACATGCATCAGACATTGGTTTGTGGGAGTATCGTCTTCTTCGTGATCATCTAAAGCGGGATCGCCTGTAGGACCATATCTCTAGTATTACAGAAACGTGTCCGACTTTCAGATCCGTGGCCCGTTCCGGCTACTCTCGCCTTCGGCTGCCGATGGTGGCGACATGTTGAGCGGGAAGAACGAGTATAAATCGGTCGCCATGACATCGTAGGGCAGCAGCAGCGGATCAATGGCATCGCTTCCCAAGTCCGGAAAGTAGATGAGTGGCTTATCTGGTGAGTTGAACCAGGAAGATGTTGCGTTAGCGCCAGGTTGCTGATCAGGCTGAACAGTGTCCAGAAACGGTGCTGGTGATAGAGGCGATGGATCCTGCAACAGCAGCGGATCTGTGAGAGCGTCCGAGTCTGCCAGACCAGCAGACTTTCTCTTGGAGATCGTGTCTTCGATGACGCGCAGAATTTGGCGAATCGAATTGCGAGCGTTCGTCACTGGCTCATCGTCGATCATACTGTCCAGTGACTGCAAAGCCATGTTAATGTATTCAACATTGTACGTGTATTTGGATGGGTGCCGTAGGATGTCGAAGACCAGCACAGCAGAACTCGATTCGAAGAAGAAGCCTCCGTACCTGGAGGTCCTACACACCTCGTGCTTCTGAATCTGACTTCGGGCGTGGAGGATTTGGTCTTGAGCCGCATCAATTGCCGTCCGGCATGCATGCCGCAGCCACATAGCGTCAGCTCCTCCACCTACAGCATGCTGGCCGCCGTGGCTTGAAGCCAGGGCATAATCAGCCACTATAAATGGCCTGAATAGAAGAATTACGCTGTGGTGGAACAGATTGTACAATATCAGGGATGTCGGGTCCAGTGGCGAGGCACCGTCTGGTTCTTGAGCACCTCCAATGCCGAAGGTCTCTGCAAATCCTCGAAGCTGTTTGTGTATTTCGTCGGCTGCTTGATACAGCTTCCTTAAAGAATCATAACGCTGATTGTAGATCGTCGTTCTCAGCTTCTCTATAATATGGGCGAGCCGACTGAGAGTGACAAGGAAGCCTTGGTCGTCAGGAAATGGAGTCGATATGTCGTCCATCTTCAGCGAAGCCTCTCGGCCCACCGTCATGGAGAACCAGGTCTCCAGCGTATACAGAGACCACAATGTCGCTCGGTAATTCTGCATATGCTCCGGGCGTGTGAGACAGTTGGCCGCCTCGCGATGCAACCCCAGCGCAAAGGCCTTCCTGCATGCGGTACCAAGAGATAGATACACGAGATTTGGTCGGCCCATGCCCGTCTGGTAGTCAGCGACAAGCATAGAAAACTGTATCATTTGCAAGCTAACGGTGTCGTCAAAGAGCACAGCCTCATACTTTGCCCTGGCCAGGAGTGTTTCAGCAGTATTCGTATGAGGCGTAGCCAACGCGCCGTTCGCCAACACCGCGAGCGTGAGCGCCTTGTTTTGCGAAGGCCGGCTCTGAACGTGACCGTTGCTGCTGTACAGATCATCGAGCATCTGGTCCAGCTCAGTGTTGGTAAAGAAAGGGAGAAGTCGACTAGACCACGCCTTGAAATTGTCCAAGAAGACTCTGGCTTGTTCAAAGGGTACATGGGGAAAAAGTGTGCTTGCTGCGCCGAGAATGTTGCTGGTGTCGATGCGAGACGCAGTGCCGAAGAAGAACTTTCGCTGGAGGAACAGATCCAAGCCCGCACCACCCTCTTGAACATCCCTGTCTCCCTGTCCTGTTAAACTCGATGAGAGTCCCCTGTGTATCTGCTGAAGGAATGCGAACTGCGAGGCAGGGCCATAGAAGAGGCGGGAGTTTTCAGCCTCAGGCCGCTCTACCCTGCCTTCATGCTCGTGGGCTGATGAGACAGCCGCCACGCCCTGGTACAGATTGGAGCTTGGAGAAGACGATGCCGGGCCCAATGTTTCCGATATTCTGCGACCTCGAGGCAAGGCGCCGGCGTCCAGAGGCACGGCTGCACCTGCGCCTGGTGCCAAGCCACCGCCTAACTTGATGCCGCCGACATCACGGCTACCAGGGGAGGCGACCTGTATCTTTGTGCTCTTCCTTACGCGAGTCCGGAGGCGGTAGGTGCAGGCCTCTGGGTGTTTCTCACACTTGTTACATGGCGTTTTGCCATCGCAACGGACTTTCCGGCGCCGGCAGGGCTCACAGGCTTTGGGATTCTTCTCCATCCTCCGAACATCGCTTGTGAGATGTCTACCTGTAAAAAATTTGTCGTCGAGCCAGTATTGACCTGTAAGATGACAACCTATCCGTGTGTGGGTTCACTTCCTTGGCATCGGTAGACGCTGGCTCGTGAGGATGACCCCCAAGCCAGGTGTGTGTATGTGTGTGTGTGTGTGTGTGTGTGTGTGTGGAGCTGGGTAGCGCCCAGTCTGGAAGTAGACAGGAACTAGGGGTGTGGATGTAAAACAGAGAGCTCCAGTGATAATGCGGCTCGATGATAGCGTGATAATGTCATAGATCCGTTGAGACAATGCATCGATGCTGTATGTCGTTGGGGGGACTGGCCAAAGACGCGTCTAGTAAATCCGGTATTCCGACGTTGATTTCAGGTATCTCGCCAATTAGACAGCTCTTCCCACCGTGGTAAAGACTGGCCGACCACTGAGATAGGCGTCCATTCGAGCCTCGGTGGCTCGGACCGATGCTTCTAGACTTCAATTGGCCAACCGGCCCGAGACTGTCCACGAGCACCTGGGGAGAATTTGTTTACTGTGGTAGCAACGAAAGAGAGGTTCGCCAGATGGTGCTCAACCACGAATCAGTCCTTCACAATCGAATTGTCGTGATGGTCAAAGCCAGGTCAGCCAGGCACTGCCACGGCTACGCCGTCGGTCAAGCTGTACCCATCTTGGGCGAATCGTCAGTACCAACGGCACGCTGTCTGATCCCGAATGGGCAGGCCAGTTTCAAAAATGAAAGATAACAGCCGGACCCCATCTTCAGCCCGGGTCACGATCGTTGAAAGATGATGATACAAAGTATACATAGCGAAGGGCAGACAAGGCGCACGACAATTATGTCAGCATCAAGCAAACTCGTCGTCACATCTTGTAACTACACAAATGACTCCCTTCACGATGCTGACAGCCTACAATCAAGTACCGGCAGGTCTTCTAATCGGCAAGCCCCAATCGAGGCTGAATCGCGTCGCCCACCCACAGCGACTTGGCGGCGCCTCGTCACTTGTCATCCGCCAAAGGTGTGCATGGTCAAGCCAGCCAACAGCCGAAAAATGGACCCTGATTATGAATTTCTCCGGATTTCTCCCAGTCTCCTCGGGTCTTCTGGCTGTATCTGCCGCCGACCCTTGATCCTGAATGCCCCCATCCTTTCAGTGCAGCTGTCAAAATAGCGCTTGTGGGGGAATTTGCAGATGCGTGTGACGTCTGGGGAATGCTTTGTCTGGTCTGAGAACAGCACAATCAATCTATGCATGAGTTCGGCAAAACTGCGACACGGAAAATTCTTTTTGAACGCGCAGGAGAGTGAAACAAAAGCTCTGGCGTTGTGCGTTGTAATGAGCTTGAAACCGATACTGTGAGCCTGGAGGCAGTATGTAACGCACATCATTAGGCAATCGTGGTTGGCTCGAGCTACGCCTTGTCGGCCTGACATCCGAGTTTTGACCTCAAGGAAATGGAAGGGCCAGCGAGGCGCTAAATTTACTTCAACACATTCACTAGATGTCTACTTGTATTTGTCGTGTTGCTCAACCGTCAAGGAAAAGCTAGAAAGTACTGTGTAGGCCATGCGTTCCTGAGAGATTGCACGCCTTCACTGCTGTGGTAGTCAGAGCCACTTCGCGATTGTTGGACCTGTAGGAATTGAGGCAAAATCCCATCTGTAGACGGATTTGACTGACGTCAGTGGCGTACGCGGAAAACAAAGTGCCGCTGCTGTCACGCCATACGGTGAATATTCACAACAGGTGTCAGTGATGTAGGCTTCATCAAGTGCAGGCATCGAATAATGGATTCGTCCGTGAGAAACGTGTTTGCTTGAGTCCCCTGCCTCCACACAAATTGAACTGGCACCAGCATATTCATCAAAGCTAGGGCACCGCAGTCACAAAATTCAGACCCAAGTCCATCTCTGCGCCAGCTGTGAGCTTAGGCCTCCATGGATTCATGGATCTGGCGCCGGGTGTGCTAAGATGAATGCCTGTGGGATATTCCTGGTCGATAGCCCACTGGACCTATATCACCAGTAGAAAAGCCTCGCTGTACATCCGTCTGCGGGAAGGGTAGAGAGAGATTTGGTCGACTGCCGCGGACATAGAGCCTGGGAGAAAACAAGGTGAGGGACACGATGGGGAAACTTGAGGATCGATAGACAATGCCGCCGCTACATGCTCTGGTCATCCTCAACGTAAGGCCAAACTCTGATCAAACAACAGTGCCCTTCAGAAGCTCTTAACCCTCAGCTCATAGACTGAGCGCCGCTGTGTCGACCCGAGAATCGTACAATCAAGTACAGTAATACTCTGACCACACCGAGGGCAAGAAACAAACCCCAAATCAGAATCAAAGAACACGAACGCCGCGCGGATATGACACTACCCAGCTTGAAATGCCCGTAAACCCCTCTTGCTTGATGCTAAAGACCCGCCGTGATAAAATAAAAAAATGCTGTCTGCTTTGCCCGTGAAAGAAGCAGGCTAGGGTTGTTGTATGTCGATCTTGTGAGTGAGACTGCTGGTATTGAAGTGGTATATTTAGATTTGTAACATTTTGATCCCCTTCCATTGCGCCGCCGTGATTTGAGTATGCATGCAGAAATTTGTGTGGTGTCGTTCCGGCGAATGAATTTAGCCGGTACCAGAATTGGATATGTTGGTTGGTGTGATTCGTGGCTGTGGATGTAGGTGATGTGTTGTTGGTGTCCAGGAGCAGACGCTAGTTTGGATCGTGTTGATGACCATCGAAGGAATATGCTCGCCGCGGTTGATGTGTCGCCAGTGTCCTCTATTCGCGAGCTCCCGCCACCCTCATCGGCCCGATTCGGTAACCAGCCGGCGCCGAGTCTCAGGGTCAGTCCAATCCGACCGCATGGCACTTCGCCGGCGAGATCTTCGGTAACACGGATTACGTCGTGCAACCTTGTCCTGGTGTACCGTGAGGCGTGAGAAGCTATCACAGCCGGTGTTTCGAGAAAATTTGTCGTCGAGTAACGTTTCGCAGGGTCGAGTTTTGATAGTCAGCTGGCAAAGGCCCACCGCAACTCCGCCCCACAGCCACAAGCTGGTCACCCCTTTTTTTTTCTGCGACGCCCCTCGGGGCACATTCTGAAAGCTTCGCGACATGACTCCGCCTCTCCTCGGCATCATGTGAATCCTGTGGGATCGATTTCATTTCTTGCCTCTACTCGATGAAGTGGCGGTGATCTTGCTGGTGCTCATAAGGTCGCCAATGTACTTTTGCAGGAACTTATTGTTGCTGTCGAGTTTGTCGTGTTCCTCTTTGACAGCTTCGATCCGGTTGAATATAGCGATGAGAGAATCCTGGAGGGCTTTTGCGTGTCTTTGGTGTTGTGACCGTCAGTTAGCCGTAGTCCGGAAGCGTTATGCATTGTGGTATCAGCGATCTCCACTCACCTTCGTAACTCGTCTCTTGCTTCGCGTCCAAGAGCCTCGAGATCCTCACTGGTCCGCCTCGGACTCATGGCACGAACGTCGCGAGGGTCTATCCAATGCTCCGTCGGCTCCACGGCGTCGACTGAGTCTCGGGGTACAATAATAGTGCCGGAACTCTGTCGGGATGGTAGACGCGGACGGACGGGCACGGGAGCGACGATTTGAGGGGTTTGAGCGTCGCCGTCCGAAGAGGCTCCTGATGAGTCGGAGCGAGACATTTCTGGGAAGCGTCGCGGCAACTCGTCGGGTCGGATAGGCTGCGGGAGGTCGTCCATTTTTCCGCGTTTCCGGTGTGGTTTGCGAATTGCTGGTCCGAATGAGGCTGAAGGAGTCTGATAATGGGATTGCTGTTGGTACTGTGCAAAAATCGATGCTGCAGGTTGAGAAATGCAGGATTGAGTTTGTCGGGTCAGGTAAGAAAGAAAGAAAGATGGGGCACGAGTCTCTGACAACGAAAGAACAGTGACCGGGTGTCGGTATGCGCTGTGCCTGAGTCGTGGGCTCGGATCTTGGGCGAGGAGTGGAAGTGGAGTGGGGCCGGAGATGGTGAAATCAAGGACAGAACCACCGCTCCCATGCGTTTTCCCTCGTCGCTGATCGTAGCCTCGTGTTGCCACCGCAGTGATGAAGGTCAGATGACTGGCAGGTTGGAGGAGGCGGCCAATGCTTGCCACTATTCAGAACTAGGCAGTGGGGCAGGCGTCGGTGAAGTTGGAAGTAGGAGGCCTTGGAAAGGATAGCCTAGATTTGGGACGCCGGCGGAGCGGGATATGAGCAGAGAGACAATCCTGAGGCCGAGCAAGAACTGTCACGAGTTTTGAGCTGTGGAGTTTGAAGAGAGTCGGCGATCTCGAAGCCTATGGATGTGGATTTGTGTGGGTGCTTGAGGGACGAAAGCGTCCGTATGTGGGTGTGGGACGAGAGAAGTTCCCAAGAAACACAAGGGCAGGCAGGCGGTCGGGCGGTATCTACCTGACAGCCTGAGTACTACTGTTCTGGTTGGATGGTCTGTGCAGCAGCAGCTGCAGGTGACATCCATCATTCTCAGGGGTCCGACCTCTCACCCGACCATCTGGCACCAAGGTAAGCCCGTCAGCCCTGTCCTTGTCCCTCGCCTGGCGGGCCTGCACCAGGTGGGTGTCAGTGTCAGAGTGTCAATTCAGCAATTCCACAACTCTTGTGTCTTGCAAAGCTGCACAGCGAATTACACAGTATTTGGTCCTGATCGTCGACACAAATCTTGGACGGTGGATTACTTTGAGCAATGATTGGGATGATCCGCCAAAACACGAGCGGCATTCATGACGTTGCAGCGCATCTATTGTATCTGCCAATTGCGCAACAACAGGGTTTGCTAGTTGACACGAACCAGGCACCAAATACAGAAACTGGCGAGTGTTGAGGAAGTTCCTGGCAGGGCGCTACATTGTCAGTCTGACTAAAGCTGGATCCAAGTCGAGTGTTATGCGTTCGGAGCCTTTTACATAAAGAAAACGACCCGTTAATCGATTGGTTACTCATGGGCTTTTTGTCTTGCGGTCTTGTTGCCTTTTCAATGGTGCAATGTCAGGGCTGCTGCTAAGGACGACTAAGTACCTGTCAGGCCCAAGCACTCCAAGCCAGATCTCGAGAGCACTCGAAACATTTGATGACAAGGATGCAACCCCTCATCAACGGCGACCCTCGCGAACTAAGTCGCGGAACCGCTCGCATCGCTTCAATGTTCCCACTGTGCGTCATTCAAGCGATGATAAAGTTTATTGCCCGTTCTATGACAGCTTGAGGCGCCGGGCCTTGCAGCGCACTGTGCGCCCGGCATCTCGAGAGGAAGATCGTCACCTGCGTGGCCGCCCTTCATATTGCCCTCATCTCGGTTCTGGTCAACGAATATTCTTTTGCACGTCAGCGACCTGTCGCCGCTGTCTCAGTCCACATACAGGAAAACATGTTTAGACCGATATGGCCGTGGTGAATTCTCATATTGTTCCGTAGAGGCCATCGTCTTAGGAAGGTTCTTGGGGCCCCACAATGAACCCCAACGAGGTATCGACTAAGCGTAATTCCACCTGTTAAACCCAGTAATCCGTCCTTACATAAGCCATGCCTATATTGACACACTTCAAACTATATCGATATTGGTGGTGACTAATTAACAGAATTACATTGTAACGTTGTACTCAGGATCCTTACGATACCCATACAAATTTGGCCGTGGCGCGAGAATTTATTGCTGGGTAGAGGGTATCGTTTTGTCAAGGATCGGTCTAAACAGGTTTTCCTGTATACTGTACCTATACCTGATCTTAGCTGGCTTAGCTGGCTCTTGGGGAAGACGCTGTAACTCTGACGGCGGCCGCACCCGCAGCCAAACCCCAATTGGCAAGGGTTTCAAACTCAAAATTAATTCGACGCGAATATAGAAATGACATCATTACCATCCCTCGCAATGCTTCAACGCACATACAGGTTTGTCTGGGATTTGGAGTTTGGCCGTGGCGCAGCTCAGAAGCATCCGAATCTTTCCGTCATTTGTTGAGGGACTTATCGCTACGTGGTAAGTAGTGGCGTGGATCAGGTCCAAGATACCTCCACATGGTGTTTTGGGTGGCAGGGTCGCAGCTCGGCAGATGTGGCGTGTGGCAGTGGCACGCCCCCCACGCCATGCCCATTCGCCCATTTGCCCGCAGCATCTCCTTGTCCGGCGCCCGGCTGCTCGCCTATGTCATGATCGGCACTGTTTGCTTCCTCGTGGAATGTCAATGCGTCCGACGGTGAGGACAAGTGACCTCTGACAGCCATTTGATGGTTGCCGGGTGTGCATCATTGCCCGAACGTCGGCGATCAGCCTAACGGGATCCACGCCCACGCATGCTCCAACGTCACAAAGTGCGGCGCTTAATTGGGCCATCACGCTACTTGTTCCCTTGCTTCACTGTGGAAACCCGGGTCGACTGTCCGAAAGCAAGAGTGAGTATCACTTCCTGGCTACGGACCCAGGCCAAGCGACTGCCTTTTCAGCCTCAAGAGAGAATACAGTTGCACCGCATCACGGCCGTGTCAGGTGTGTTCAAATATCTGCCCACTCGGCCACTAAAAGATTGTCTCTCTCATCACCGCTCTTGCCATACAGCCACAGCAGAGTGATCGGCAGCTCACACACTGTTCTTGGAATGACCCAGAGTCCAGTGGGAGGCGATCCATCGGACCATTGCTCAGGATCGTCGTTCGGGGCAATACCCTCTTGTCGATCTCACACAAAGCTTCCGCTCAACACAGCAAACAGGCAGACTAGCAGACTACAGGACTTGATTCGAATGACATTGCCGGTACTATGTATTACAGGTTGCCAATCCACACCGCGCGATGGGCTTAACTGATCTTATTCACAGGCTTTAAACTTTTCTGGCCCGCTCGGGTTGCCAGTGATTTGAGCTCGTTAGTCTCATAGGGGGTCCGGCCATACTCCGAAGTGGAACGCAACCATGGCAGTCCATACATTGATCCGGGCTGCATGAGTGTCGGCTGCAGCTGCATGTGCATTGCGGACAGGCAAGCGAGTTAGTTTGTCACGGTGCAGGAATGCTCGATCTCGTCCAGTGCACCACGCGTTGCTTGCTCATGTCCCGCGTCGGATCGAAGTCATCTGCGTGTCAGGTCAGGACTCACCATTGGTTTCTTGCCTGGAAGCTCTTGTGTTATCCCTGACGCTACCGTTATCACGACCTGAGGACGATGAAGGCCGTTAACGTCTTCCCTACGATTTCCCAGCCTCGAAATCGAGATCAGCAATCAGCTACACAACCTAATTCTTTTTAAACAGAGGCTCATCCCAAACCACATCCGATGCCACGGTACTAATATGAGTGGTTACAAGCAATCCGAGTGCAGCGTTCCATCAAGCGCTGGCTCTAGCAGCCTTGTTGCCTTGTTGGGCATCTTCACTCAGCAGATCGGGGCTATTTTTGAAACAAATTTTCACCATGGAGCGGTAGCCGCCAGATTCTCACTCGCCTGTTGGCTCGCGGGTCATCCGGTAGTGACAAGCCCCACGATGTGTGTCCACAACGCATGCACCAACGGCCGGGAATTGGTCCGCTTCGGAGCCGCTCCATCGGTTGGCGGCACTGTCAAGGCCGCCGTCCACTATCGACGGGCCTAAGCGGGCCTCGTCGTAGGGGCGCACGCGCGGCTGCTCGGTTGAACCCGTGAGGCTCTGTTCTCGAGGAAGTACAAAACTTCAAGGGCATCTCTATCCTAGTGGAGTGGAGGCCATGTCTTTGAAGGCGCGGCTGTCGAGCGCACGGAGCAGGACAGACGCAGGCCCGGCTCTCGTCGAAGCAGTTCCCGTCCCATTTCGTCACCACTTACACGTGGCTTTACTAGGGTCTCCGGGTATGGCCGAGGGGTGCAAGTGGGTATGGTCGACGGAAGCTTGAGACTCATCATGGTCTGTGAAGCCGATGTGTCGAATTCCCTCGAGGACTACTATGTATACTTGTAGGGTCGAATGCAGCCGAAATCTCGATCAACGTGCCTCGCCGGGAGGAGACCGACGCTTGTCGGCCGGCTGCCATGGCAACGGTGTAGCAGGAGCCCGGATTTACAAAACGAATACATTTGTGTGACAAGGCGGACTGGTCATGACCCTATGTATAGCTGGGCCAAGAGCGATTATCCCAAAGCTGAGTATCCTGTAGGTGATCATTACAAAAGTCATGATCCCAAGTTTGATAAATCCAAAGATGATTAATCCAGAGAAGATGCTTATCCCAAAGGTGCTCTTCTCAGAGTGTGTCCGGTTGTTCATTCCATGGTCTTGTGTAGCTGAACCACCGGGCCATCATTGCAAGTGCAAGCCAACATGATACAAACAAAACAAGCCGAACATGGATCTGTTCATCGGCGCCCGGGAACCAAGCCAACACCAAAGTCTAGTATTATTTGGTTTCAGACTGTGAAGGCTTTTCTTTATAATTCCCCACTTCGTCCACATATTACCGTTCTTTTGTGTATAGTAAATAGATAAATTATGGATTCAAATATTATTATTCACTACAACTTACTAATCAAAGATTCTCAGTAATATTATACATTGCATTATTTGGGTTCCTCGAAAGCTTTTTCTTATTTCATTTGAGGCCTTCTCATTCCTTTATTGAGTTCTTTAATACTCTCAGCCCACATAGGCTTATCTTTAGGAGTCTTCTCAAATCTCCCTAATGAGTTTTCTATCTTTCTCTACTAAACTTATAAAGTATAGATTTAGTATGGTTACTACTACTTCAATCTGTAAAACATATCAGAAACAATGAACAAGTATGCTACTCTTCACTATTTACTAACTTTGAATGCTAAGACATTCTTGCCCACAGCTTTATGAGGAAGGAGTAAGCACCTAGGAGTCGCCCATGTGCAAACCTGTTGGGAATACTTTGTCTCTGTTGCAAGCACAGCACCAGCAACAGCAGCAACAGCAGCAAGATGCCTCGGCATCTTGACTTTACCGCACTTGTTGCGGCCATGATTGAGGAGCTGCGGCCCAGGCCTGGATGGGACCCTCGTATCTACACGGAGTGAGGCTTGACACGTGTTGAAATACGTACTAGTCATCCCTTGCTGACATCCCTTGTTGACATCCCTTGTTGACATACGTACTCGTCATCCCTTGTTAGAATCATTTCAGAGGATTTCATCTAGCTATAAACAGTGGGTGTCCCCTTGAGGGACCTGTACCTAGAACCTCTGAATCTACCGCCTTTACCCACATTTTCTACAACATGCACACCAGTAGTGGTGTCTTTGACTGACATATACATAGGCCTCTGCAAGATGATGAAGAAGGGCCCGCCGGCAGGAGCACCTCCGCCGCCACCTCCCAACGCCATCCTCAAACCCGGGGTGGGATCCCGGACTGAATGATCGCCATCATGGCACCTCCCCTGCCCTTCCTCTTTCCTCTTTGGTCGTCTTTTTTCTTTGTCGTTTTTTTCGTTTTGGCCCCTCGGGTTTGCCCTCAATCTATCGGTTTCGCAGTAGCGAAACTCAAGCGCCCTTCAGACGCCATTCCTTACGCCATCTATCTCAAACGACACTGCACAGTGGACATGGCGGTTGACCGACAACAAGAAAATCTGTCGGACGACGAGACACTAAGTACCAAACGAGGGCCTGCTTACTTGACCTCACCAGTGGCTGTTCTGGTGTGCAAGTCGGCGTAGTTCCAATCCCGTCCCCTGCCGCTTCTCAGCGCGCCTCCTTTCAGACGACTTCACCCCGGATAACAGGTCAGGGCATCTTGCCACAACCTTGGCTTGACTTTAGCCTACGTTCAATCTGCTTTCACAGGAGGTGCCAAGGTGGTTTGCCCTCAATCTATGGCTGCTTCGTACCATCACCTCGGCTTGACGTCAACCTACGACCGACTCGCTTTCATAAGGGGTACCAAGAGGGTTTGCCCTCAATCTATGGCTGCTCCTCGCCACACGAACAACCTGAAGTTCAGTCAGAGACATTGAAGCCGTGTTGTCTTCATCGTACTAAGGCCACACGCAGGCCTCTTCCTTTAGCCCGTCTGCCCACCGAAGCAAGAACGCAGAATTCTGGCTCCTTCAAGCCAGCTAACATCGACCACACTGGCGAACCTCGACAACCGCCCTATTTGAGTTACTTTGCCTTTCACCACCAATAATCCGCGGATCTCCAAGGCTTTCTTCTTCGGACCTGTTTGGCTGCACACGGAACCAAGTAAACGCCGTCCTCAAGCCTAGCTGCCACCCTAAACTCTTCGAAACTGCGTCACTTGGTTCCTGGAGCTCGTTGTCCCGTCCACGATGACGAACAACGACATCTCGTCATGAGTCAACACTAATGCCCGTGAACGTACGCGCTGCGCGTAGCGTCAAGTCATCTACCCTTCTCGTCCCAGCTATTCGAGCATTTACGACATTAGGCACGACCGCCATAGAAGTTCTCTTTGCTATCACTAAAATCAATCAAACCGAAGCAACCAAATCCACACTTTTGATCGTAAAGGATCGGCGGGTTGTTGGTAGATAGATGGAACATCGTTAAAAGTTCCCAATCAGACGCTGACTTCTGGGTTATGCCCATGTGTCGTGCCATGTGCTGATATTGCCGTCTGTACTGGGGATTGGATGCCACAGGGCCATTGGATTCGGTATGATGGCGGATGGGGGGGGGGGGCTTTCATCACTACACCTAGAACATCGAAATCTCTTGAACAGTCTCGTCTATCGTTGGAATGAAGGATCTTTACTAAGCTAGTCAGCCATACGGTTGTATCATGTATTGCATCATGTATATGGATGCGATGGATGTAGGCTGCCCAAACAATTGGATGGTAACGGAGGGGACTCCTAGTAACCTTGTAGTATCCGGCGCTCGGTGAAAGACAAGAACAGCAGCATTGTATGTATTCAAATATCATTGAGCTATTGAAACGAAAGCAATTCATTATCATGAGGTCCAGTCAGCCTTACAAGCAACTGCTATTCCATAAATCAACCAACAGGAAGAATACAGACAACTCACTAGGAAACATTTGAAATTGGGAGTAGGGGGTTATTCCAGATATGGCGTACCATAGGGGCTTACCCGTTCATCCCTTGTCCTGTCCTATACCCAGTAAATGTGATCAGAAATTCAAATGCAAAAATAAGGCAGAAGTACTAAAGAAAAAAAGGAGAAACAAGGAGGAGAGTGTGCCCTTTCCTAATTTTGGGCGTACACCAGCCCTGCCCAACTTCCATCGTCAAATATTGCGAGATTATGGTGCTGTCCGACTATTTTTCTTCTGTCGGCCAAGCTCAAATCACCCATCAAACAATGATGACTCACCGCCAAAGGCAATATCCTTCTGTAATTGCAGCTCATACTTCATCATCAAGCAGATCGTCACCACGCTCCATGGCATCACGATCAATGGCTGGGTCAAAGGGCGCATCAATAACGTGCAGCATGCCACCCTTATTTCGGAGCTGAATGCTGGAGGGGATACCCAATGCGCTATACTTGTCAAGTGATTGCAACTGTTGCCCAATATACTCAGCGTCCGTAAATGTGCACGGGCGGCATCGCAACTTGCATGCATTGCATGTCCCATGCCCCGAGTCGTTGGCGAAATTGCACTTTCCTTTGGGAGTGCCAGGACAAGGTTCGCTCTATGAAAGCAAAATACTAGCACTAGTACGCCTCGCTCAGCCCAGCTTGTCTCTTCATATGTTCATCTGACTAGTCTTGGAGATACTTACATTTCCTAGAGATACGCAGATATCGCATTGTATTCTCCTAGGTCCACAATGGTAGAATTTGGCAGGACGTAACCCTACCTGCACGTTTGCAGGGTTCCAATTCTCCTCTTGAATCTAAGAAAATTTCACATATTAGTAATTTGATATTGGACCCTACTTTGGGAATATACGAAGGAGCAGTGTTGACCAAATGTGAAAGTATTATTAATAAAATGACCAACTTGCCTGTCTTTCGATCAACGTCTTCTTATCTGCAATAGTCCTCATGATAGGTCATATGAGTTTCGAAGACGGTGGTGGGTGGACAGAGATTCGCTGTGACAAGTGATCGTAAACAAATCGCCTGATAGTTACCCGCGCACCAAGTGTGAATCGCGAGAGCCATTGGGGCGCGTTCGTGTACGATATACAGAGGAGAGACGTCGCTAGGCCCAACCCCTCGAGATATATGGCTAGAGTTTCCTGAGTTAGAACCAAGCAATAGAATTAGCATCCGACAAATTCAGACTTACATGGAATGTCAGGTGCACCAGCCTGGCGCGCTGCACTATTCGGAACCATCGTATTCCAGAGCAAGGTGCGGGCTATATAGCCAGCCCACCATTTCGTGTCCTTGTCATGATCCGTGAATTCGATCTTGATTGCCATCGAGCGAAGTATGTCAAAGGCCGAGCTGGGTCCGAGGCGAGGAAACCGCACACCCATTACATCATGATCTTCCCCATCGTCAGCGAACTCAACGATGAGATTGACGATCCTCGGGCTTGTAAATGGAGTCTGTAGTTGCTTCGCTTCGGCCATCATCTCGCCTGGAATGGAAATGGAGATTGTTCGAGATAAGTGCACGGAACCGCCTGAACTGTGACCGATCCTCGCAGATTGGACAATTCGTCTGGTCCGAAAGACTGTGACCCGGCGCTCGGTATCATGCCAAGTGCACCACGTTTGATCCGCGAGGTTGACGTGGGTGCGGATGAGCGGAGTCTGCCAATTACAGCCCACAACTTGCTGTGGTTTCCATCCAGGTACTCGTGAGATTACCACGTCCATGATGCTGTTAAAGACTCTGGCTGCTCGAAAGTCGTGCCAGTAGGTTGCCGTCTGACTCAGGTTGTAGCTAGGTCCTAGAAGAACCGGGTGCCAGGTCCTCAAGAAGCACACGAGTGTCAATTCTGCGGCGAAAAGGACTGCATCCAATCCTAAGAAGACGGTACCGGGATCTTTCGAGTCGATTAACAGTAGAGGTACGGTAGTCAATTTGTCTTAGTCCATCATCGTGCGAGCGAGTCTGTGATGCGCGCCGTTGCCCTTGTTCAGGTCACTTTTTTGTTCAGCTTGACGAGTCTTCCAACGCGCGGCATCTCCCACTTGACCGACATCGAAGCCAGTGTCAGGTTTTGACAGGAAAACTTTGTACTTGCCGAAATTTTCCACTCCTTCGAGGTACGGATAGATACGCCCGTAGACCCCAGGAAGCTTTGGTGTACTTTTGGAAGTAATGTGGGATGACTTCGGCATTAGTTTCCTGAGGTTATCGGGTTTGAAGTTGCCACCCTGGATGATCTCTCGTATCTCCTTGTTTTCCGGAGCTCGCAATGCCTTGATGAGGACGTCTGGATAATTAGGCGCGTTGTCGAACAGTACGCGTATAGTTCCTTCAAGGAGTGGAACTAAGGGCAGCTCAATCTCGATCATTGGGCGATTCGTCACAATGGTGGCCCAGAGCTCTACAATTGCCTTCTCTAGGTTCTTCACGGGTGTGAGTGAAATTGCTGTGAGCCCAATAACAGCCGGTGAAGATGTGACTCGGGGATCATCAATGGCAAGCTCCTTCGCCTTTGCCTCCCGACGAGGTCCCCTATGATGAGTTAGCTCTTGGGTGCCCATCCTATGAGATGTCAGAGACTGAGATGGTTTTTAGACAGTGATAATGAGAAGTTGAAAGTTCCTACTCACCGGTCCTCTCATCGGGCGTGCCCGGGCTCATCTGGACAATCATCCATCCACGCTTCAGTGTAGGATCGTAGCCCCAGCCAAGCTCCGTGTGAATGAGATTAATCACCGGATGAGTCCCGCTCGTAGGATTAGCAGGGTCGGCCACGAAATTGTGCTTGGCAGTAACGGCGACGGGCCTCTCATTTTTGGCACCGGGGGGAGCTGAAGAGCCAACTGGTGAAGACATGTTGACGGGCTGGAATGCGCACCGAAGAAGCAGAATGCGTGATAGTGTACTGAGAAGGGCAAACAAGTATTGGATAGAGTGGATGAGAAAAGCACAGCAGCGACGAGTAGACTCGACGGGATAGTCACTCGCACTATAGCATGAGATCAATGTCTATTAGCGAGGCAGCTTCCATCAAGATCTTATTATCATTTTTGTGGAAGCCAGACTATCTCATGAGATCCGATACTGGTCTGTAGAAATGATATTAAAAAAATACTTCGCGCGTACCTCGAGTAGCAGGCGGGGCGACCGAGGTAATTCCTCTCACAAGGACAAAAGTCGTTTGTGTGCCCAGTTAGTCGGGCAGTGCCCGTGGCCTAATTGCGTAACATCGCATGGTGCTGTTTGTATCCAGGAGTCGTAAAATTCCTTGTCTCCAGACCGATGTCATGCAACGTATGGTCTGATCTATTTGTTCTGTTCACAATGTAGAACGGAACCGAGAGAGGCGACGGGCAAAATTGTGGCACGCCTGACGCACCGGGCGCGCCTCGACCCTTACAAAGAGCAATAATGCGCGAGAATAATTACAGCTGGGAACTAGTTAGTACACGAGCCGATTTTAGCCTTAACGAAAAATCCGCATGTAAAGTAGCAGCCGCTTGTGATATTCAGGCAATCGTTTGCAGTAGTTTAACGTATTCTCTGGGCACCCGGGAGGCTACAAGTCTACAGCTTATTGTCGCATAGAGAAACTATCTTAGTGTAATTCCGTGCAGATTGTTCTCATCGGTCGAGGAACTGGTTGCCCTTAGCTATGCATTATATACCTTGCATTATAAAGTATATAATTTTATTTCAAAAATTGCATTATCTTCGAAATATATAGATATATATATTTTAAAGCTTATTTATTAAAATGTAATGAGAAATAAAGCTGAGTTTAAGTCTTAAATTAAACCAAAATATTAAAATATATATAATTAATAAAATAAAGCAAAATTAACTTTATTTCTTAGTAATTAAAGGTAGTTTAAAACTAGTGTAATAAAAGTATTATAGTAATTAAACTAATATAGTAATTTATTGGAATAGCTTTCGCGATAGTTTCTAGTATTGCGGCTTATATATAAATATAAGCGTTAACTATATCGTATATACTGGAATTATGCCTGGTATGGAAATTAAATAGTATATACTCTTTTATGCTATACTATATATATTGCATTCCTTATATAACGTTTTATTAGGTATATCTTAAGAGCTCGGATTTCCCTTATTACCTATATAGCTAATTATACTTTTAAAGATAAAGACGAATTAATATATTATTGCCTCGTTATTATAAATATTCGATATAATTATATAAAGGCCTACTTATACTTTTATTATTATTTTCGCTATAAAAATATTTTAAATACTTTATTATTTA